>JAOTQR010093015.1:0-75384 GCA_025774065.1 Solanum ossicruentum | reverse complement strand
GTTGGAGGAGACTCTGGGTATTTCCCCGTTGAGATGGGACTCCATCAGGGGTCTGCCCTGAGTCCGTTCTTGTTTGCATTGGTGTTAGACGAGCTGACGCGACCATTACAGGAAGAGGTACCTTGGTGTATGCTATTTGCGGATGACATCGTATTAATTGACAAGAATCGGACTAAAGTTAATGAAAGGTTGGAGGCCTGGAGACATGCGCTGGAGTCCAAAGGTTTTAAATTGAGCAGGACCAAAATCGAATACCTAGAGTGTAAATTTAGCATGGAAAGGGAGGTAGAAAACTCTGAGGTGAGGCTTGCCACCCAACCTATCCCCAAGAGGGATAAGTTTAAGTATCTGGGGTCCATCATTTAGAGTAGTGGCGACATTTATGATGATGTCACACAGCGTATTGGGGCAGCGTGGACTAAATGGAGGCTGGCTTCTGGAGTTTTATGTTACAAAAAGATACCACCCAAACTTAAAGGTCATTTCTACAGAGTGGTGGTTAGAACGACGCTACTGTATGGGGTGGAGTGTTGGCCGATTAAACATAACCACGTTCAGAAGATGCATGTCGCTGAGATGAGAATGCTGAGATGGATGTGTGGTCACATCAAAAGTAACAAGGTTAGGAATGAGGCGATTCGGGAGAAACTGGAGGTGGCGTCGGTGGAGCATAAATTGAGGGAAGCTAGACTGCGGTGGTTCGGTCATGTGCAGAGACGGGGTATCGATGCTCCTGTTAGGAGATGCGAGAGGTTGGTTGTGGGAGAGACTCAAAGAGGTAGAGGTAGACCTAAGAAGTACTGGGGGGGAGGTGATTAGACAGGACATGGCAACTCTCGACCTAACGGAAGACATGACCTTAGATAGAAAGTTGTGGAGGGCGCGAATTAGTCCGTTTCCTTTAATTCTCTGCGTATATGTGCTAGTTGTAGTACAGTTCATTACTGTCACGTGATATGTATGGTTCGTCGCATTTGTTCTTTTATCATATCTAGTCTTTCTGCTCCTGGGTTTTGTGCTGAGGGTTTTAGGAAATAGCCTCTCTACTTCTATGAGGTAGCGGTAAGGTCTGCGTACGATCTACCCTCCCCAGACCCCTCTTGTGGGATACTACTGGGTATGTTGTTGTTGTTGTTGTTGCTTAAGTAACTCATGCTTATATAGGATAGCATATGTGTAGAAAAGACCAAGCTAGATTTCCAAATCACAAACCCCTTGCTAGGTTAGTGATGATGCCGCCCCATCGACTAGGTGCCAAGATACAAACCCCTTGATAGGTTACCAACGTACAAACCCCTTGATAGGTTAGTGAAGATGCCACCCCATCACCCTGGTGCTAAGGCACAAACCCCTTGACAGGTTACCAAGGTACATACCCCTTGATATGTTAGATGATGGTCACATCGTACTTCCCATGGTGATTGAGGCATACTCCTCAATTGGCTATGGTCAATCCAACACTATATAGAGGGATATCATATATATACTTTCCTTTTATCATCATCATAACATCATATACATATTCTTCTTTCATCATCATAACATCGTTCATAAAATAAGTTATGCTTTGTACCTTCAATTCCTCAAGAAACCATAACCAAACATTTTATCAAACACCTTGGGGGTGTGTAATGGGGGTAAAAGAGAATGCCATTTAGAGATGAAATCATGCGGGAAAATTAGTGGTAAAACCATAATCAACCCCTTGCAACACCCCTAAGACATTCGCATCAAAATTCCTCATCAAAACTTACAATAGATCCAAGATATATATATGTTACGACCTTAGAAATTCAAGCTAAGAGGTCGTACGGCGCTAGTTAGTTTGCCTATGATTCTTACCAAAACTTGGAAACACTAGCAAGCCTTCCAACTTTGGACCGCTAAGGGAACGCTAGATTAAGAAGACAAAGAGATTTTAAGAAGGAAGAACTTTTTATAACTTGGGAATGCTTTACAAGACTTTTCTCTTGGATGATTTCTTGGTGCCTAACAAGAATTCCAAGAAGGGGTATTTATACTACTCCACCTCCTCAATGGACGGCTAGGATTAACTTGATCCAATGGTCAAGGTTAATCCTCTAGATTCTTCGTAACAAATGTCTAGATATTTCCTAATAAATATCTAAGATATTTATACAAGTTGGATTCCCAAAACCATTCCATAACTCTCTAGATCATTCCGGGACTCTCTAGTATGATCTTTAATCTTCTGCACCATTCTAGGGAATTCCGGGGTCTTCCGGAGCGTGCCGGACACGTTCCTACACGTTTTTGGGCCAGAATTTAGGTGGGACATGACACACTCCCCCACCTCATATTGTGATGACCTCGGTGCAATGCTGCTGTAGGAACTCCCTATCCTCTTCCTCCGGACTGTCGCATCTCCTCATGCCTTCCCTTTGTGGTCTTTTCTGGAGTTCGCTCCCCCTTCATGCCCGAGTTGCACTGCTTCAACTGGCATTCTTCAGCACCCTCGGCTTCCTTCAATGGCTCCTCTTCTGACATCCTCCCTTCTTCATGGGCGTGGCACACAACAATGTCTGTTTATCCTGGAACCCTTCCACAAGCCGCATGGCCGACTACTGCACTTGTCCCCCTGACTTGGGCTTTTGCACTAAGGGAACCACGCAGGAGCTTCCCTTCTCAAAGATCACAAGTCGTTGGAGGTAGGGAATGATCCCTGTAGGGCATTTCCGGAAAAATTCCTGCCCAAGGACGATGTCAAAGAGATCAATTGGAGCGACATGAAAGTTGGTCTTGCCATGCCACTTTCCCAAAAGCTATATCGACTCCTCAAGTGACGCCATCTACTGGAGTTGTTGGCGCATTTACCATCCTAAGTTGCGCATCGCTTGGGTTATATTTCAGCCCCAACTTGGTTGCCGCAGACTTAGTCACGAGATTAACCTCTGTGCCTGTTTCGACCATGGCACGAGCGAGTCACCAATTGATCGTCATGTCCTCGTATTATGGCTTGCACTCCTTTGACTTCCCTGGATGTTGAATGACTGCTCCGCATAGCCCAATCATGCCCAATTGCACAGTGTCCAATCTTCCCCTATTTCGGGTGCTTTCTCCTATGCCTTCTGCTCCTTCTGTTCGCATAATATGGCATCAAGGTTCTTTAGTTTGAGGCACTTAAAATACCTGTGCAGCCCCCGCACATGTAGCACTTGAACTCCCTTTTAGGCGGATTCTCGCCCTCGTCGTTACCTTGTTGCTCGACCCTCTTGTTCTCAAGCCTGTAGGGATCATGACTCCTGGGATGTGGCTGCCAGCCCCGGCCTCTGCCACCGTCTCCTCCACCTTGGTCATGATCTTTGGGATGTGGCTGCCAACTCCGACATCTTCCACCGTCTCCCCCACCTTGGTCATGACCCTTGGGATGTGTCTACCAACCCCGGCCTCTGCCACTATCTCCCCCACCTTGGTCATGACTACTATCCATCTCATCTCCTCGATCTCTATCTCGCCTTTCGTGTTGAGAGTCTATGAGGACTTCCGTTTGGGTGATGGCCTCATCGAAGGTGGAAACCTGTCGGCGCTCCAACTCCGTCCTAGCCCAACCTTGCAATCCATCCATGAAGTAGAATAACATGTCTCCCTCCGTGAGGTTGGGGATTTGAAGCGTGAGCATTGTGAATTTATTTATGTAGGCCTTCACACTACCCGTTTGCGTTAAACCCCTAAGCCTCCTTTTGGCTTCATAGACGACATTGCTTGGGTAGAAGGTCTTCTTGAACTCTGCCTTATATTGCTCCCATGTGCTGAGCGTGCAGAGTCCTTTCCTACCTCAGCCTCCTTTCACTTCCACCACAACATAGCCATCTCTGTCAAGTGCACCACGACCATATTGATCTTCGTATCGTCGCTCCTTACCTTGTTGCATTTGAAGTAATTCTCCAAATTCCACAAGATGTTCTCCACCTCTTGCGTGTCTCGAACGCCTTTGAAAATGGGTGGTTTGGGAGCTTCGATTTTGGCCTCTATTTCCCCGATAGAACGCACGTATCTCCCATTAATCACTCCTTCTTCTAGTGCCCTCATCCTTGCACCCATAGCTTCTATGGTCTCGGCCATGCCCTTCATTGTGGCGCCTATGGTCTCCATTTTGCTAAGTGCCTCCATGAGCCGGCACTCTAAGGACGTTATCGTCTCCCTCAGCTCGTACACCGCCAACTGCTGTCCATCCAACTCCTTCTGAATGTACTCATTCTCCTCAAGGGTGAGCTCCTCCAGGACCTTAAACTTGCTATCAAACTCATTCAAGCAATGGCCTAAAAACTCTACTGCACGTCGGGCAGTATCTATCCTCTCGACCCATCTTTTGCCGAGTGGGATGTCGGAGGGATCCTCGCCTTATTCATCATTGCTCAACTCCACAGTCGAATGTGAGTTAGTTATTACAGCCTCACTTGGTGTCAGTTCTGCCGGCACTTCACCAACCTTCTTGGAGCTTTTCTTGCCCTTGCGTTTCTTGCCAACATCCAGCGTAATGTTGGAGGTGGTGGCGTTAATGTCTCCTTCGCTTCCATGTTTCCCTTAGTTCAAACCTGGCTCTGATACCAATTTTTTTACGACCTTAGAAATTCAAACTAAGAGGTCATACGGCGCTAGTCAGTTTGCCTATGATTCTTGCCCAAACTTGCAAACACTATCAAGCCTTCCAACTTTAGACCGCTAAGGGAACGCTAGATTAAGAAGACAAAGAGCTTTTAAGAAGGTAGACCTTTTTATAACTTGGAAATGCTTTACAAGAGTTGTTTCTTGGATGATTTCTTGGTGCCTAACAATAATGCCAAGGAGGGGTATTTATACTACTCCACCTCCTCAATGGACGGCTAGGATTAACTTGATCCAATGGTCAAGGTTAATCCTCTAGATTCTTCCTAACAAATATCTAGATATTTCCTAATACATAGCTAAGATATTTATACAAGTTGGCTGCCCAAAACTGTTCCACAACTCTCTAGACCATTCCGGGACTCTCTAGTGTGATCTTTAATCTTCTGCACCATTCTAGGGAGTTTCGGAGTCTTCTGAAGCAGGCCGAACATGTTCCTGCATGTTTTTGGGCCAGAATTTAGGCGGGACGTGACATATAGCTCACAACAAAGCAAAATAGTCACAACTTTACATAGTTTGAACATTGTTCATAGACATGTTCATACTAGTAAACCCATTTGTAAACTCAACATTTAATCATGCAATTTAGGAAAATGAAGCTTGGGTATCATGGGTGAAAGGAATCCCTGAAAGAAAACCACATACCTTTGGTCTAGGGTTGTTTGAATTGAGATTGGGAAGAATAGAGGCTTGGAAATGATCTTTGAATCCATTCTTTTTCTTGGGTTTCCTTGAAATTGAATTGGGGCTTGATAGAGGGTTTTGAGAGAATTGTGAGTGTATTTGATGAGAGTAATGAGTTTGATCCATTTGAAATATTTTTTAGGTCTTTTAGTAAGGTTAAGATAGCATTAGAAGTCTAAAAAGGGCATTAGTGTAATTAAAATTTACGAAGATGCCATAAGTGAACGTATGGAAAAATTTGCATAGTGTCATCTCGCTGGAGACTTCACTAGCCGTGTGGTACTCCACGGGTCATGTAGAGTGACTATGTGAAGTGCCTTAGTGAAAAAAAAATGGAAGTTGGGAAACTTGGAAAAATTGACGTCTCATCACTTTGACAGACCGCTTCACGGACAGTCTGGTGTCACACAGACCGTGTACTGGTACGTCTCACCTTACTTGGATGAAAATGTTGTTGGCCACCATATGCCCAGGTGTCATAGCCCGTACCCCTTCACACGAGCTGTTCATGGCAATCGTGGCCCATACCTTAGCTTCCAATGCCACCCACGCCTAGCTAAGCCTCCTAAAACACCTCCATGCCCCTCCTCACGACTAGTGGTAAGTCACACGACCCGTGCCACTTGTCGTGGACCAAGAATTAGCCTTACCACGCCATTTTTCAGCCCTAGACATTTACCATGACCCGTACAATGTCACACTACTCGTATGGGTGCCCGTGGAGCTTCACTGCACAGGAGGGTCTCACGAAAATGGTCATAACTCCTTCATCTAACATCGGAATAAGGTGAAACTAAGTACGTTGCGAAGCTAACTCAATGTTGTTTCATTTGAAGTATCATGGGCCACCATTTCAAAATGTACTAGGAGTTATGCTAGTTTAAAGTTGACCCATGAATGAACCATCACCCAAAACTCAACCCTTAGAGAAGTCTTGGACTCGTTTAGGTACTATGAGTCTCCCATGAATCTAGTACACCCCCAACCTAACCAAATGAGGCTTGAAACATGGAGATACAAGATCATAAAGTTATGAGGTGTCATAAGTTTACAAGCTTAACTTCAACTCAAAATGTATAAAATAAAGGCCAGACGAAGAATAGAGAATATTTGCTGGAAAGATGATATTCACTGAACTCCTAAATTTTAGCGACTACTTTCAACATGATCACATGATAAATAAACCGCTAAAAACATAGCCTAACTCCTATATAACAACAAACTAACTCTTATAAACCAACAACTGAGTTAAACTACTTAAAATGGCCAAAAACTAGAGAAAATCCAACAGCTTCTGTTTCATTAGTTATTCCAGTAATAGAGGCATTTAATCAATAGATTCAAAACTTTGGAGCATGAGAAAGAAGAAACAAAGGGTATTATTCAATCTTGATTCTAAGGGTTCTTTTATTGTTTCCAGAAAAGAAAAACTAGTTTGAAGAACATGTTTGTTTGTTCTAGTACTTTTTCGGAAGAAGATGGAAAGGGAGATGAATGGTCCTAAGGGTAAAATTCCTGATTTGCACATAATAGATCCTCAGACTTCATCACTTCATATATTTTAAATACAGATCATTTATAGTGGAAAAGTTTCAACGCTATACTTACAACTTTGTTAATTTGAAAATTAGAAATTTCCTCAACAATGAATTGTGATCCCCTTAGTAAAACACAATTATCATCTCTACAATGAAAAAGCTACAAGTTATAGAGTACCTCATATGACTTTTTTAAACAAAATTGTTGATAGTATAGTGTTTCTCCAATAAAATTATGTAGAGGATAATTCTTTGGAGTGACTCAGTGGTTTGGGCTTGAGACTTCTATGTTAGATGTCTCAATTTCAAAACCCTTTGCCAACTAAAGCAGAAGATTTGTCTTTTAGGTCGAACTCATTGCACCGAGTTCCGCCTAGTACAGATTACCTTTTCTGCATGGTTAAGAAGCTATTATACAGGATTGACGATTTTGCTTTATACTTACTCAAAGAATAATGGTTGCGGGTTTTCCTTCTAATAAAAAAAATAGTGTAGAGGCAAACCATTAAAAACGTTCGTCATCACAATATTCTTAAGCGCAATAAACTGCATCATTTTTCTATCCTTATTATTGTAAGAGATGAAGTTGCTAGATTGCACAGAGGTGTTAGAACTATAGATGATATTTGTGTATTGGTAAGGGAATCACAGTTAATTATTAAAGACATATCTAATTCATAAATCAACAAAGTTGTCCCTAAAGCTTTGGATGGTTTATACTATGGAAAATGATCCGTGCATAAAAATATGAGAAGCAACGGACTTTGTGGACCTATTTATACGTAAATAAGGAATTTTCACCTATGACCATTCATCTCCCTTTTCACCTTCTTTCCAACTAGTACCAACACAAACAAACAAACAAATTCTTTAAGCACGAGCTTTTGTTTTTTGATAAAAATAAAAGAATCGCAAGAATCAAGAATGGGTTATACCCTTTTGTTCTTCTTCCTCATGCTTTGGATCTTTCAACCACAGAAGCAACATTGAGACCAAATGTTTGCACTTTGAAAATGATCCGTCTGTAAAAGATGGGAAGCGATGGCATATGTGGACCTATTTATATGCAAATCAAGAATTTTCCATTATGCCATCCATCTCCCTTTTCACCTTCTTCCAATTATGCTAGAATAAACAAACAAGTTCTTAAAGGATTGATGATTCATTTGATCGTTGAAGGATTGATGATTCATTGACCAATTTTAAGGGGCTAGCTTTTTCTCTAAGATTGATCGTCGGTTCGGGTATCATCAGATGAGAGTGAGGGAGTGTGATATTCCAAAGATGGCCTTGCGGACTAGATATGGGCATTATGAGTTTGCTATGATGTCTTTTGGGTTGACCAATGCACCGACCACATTAATGGACCTAATGTTTAGGGTCTACCTTCATACCTTGGTTGTGGTCTTCATTAATGATATTTTGATTTATTCACATAGTAGGGAGGAGCATATGGGGAATTTGAGGGTTGTGTTGCAAAGATTGAGGGAGGATAAATTATACGCCAAATATGAAAAATGTGAATTTTGTTGAAGGAGGTTCCATTCTTGGGTTATGTGGTGTCAGGGGATGGTATTAAGGTGGATCCTAAGAAAAGTGATGTGATTAGGAATTGGCCCAGACCATTGACCCCGTTGGATATTAGGAGCTTCTTAGGCCTATTGGGTTATTGTTGAAGTTTTTTAAATGGGTTCTTCTCCATTGCTTCCCCTATGAAAAAATTGACTCAAAAGAAGGTTAAGCTTGTGTGGATTGATGAGTGTGAGAGGAGCTTCCAAACATTGAAAGACAAGCTTGTGTCCGCTCCTATATTGTTACTACCAGATGGACTTGAGGCATTTGTTGTGTATTGTGATGCTTCCTAGGTTGGTTTAGGTTGTGTGTTGATGCAAAATGGTAAGGTCATAGCTTATGCTTCTAGACAACTCAAGGTATATGAAAGGAACCATCCTACCCATGATCTAGAGTTAGCCGCTATTGTGTTTGCATTACAGATTTGGCATCACTAGTTTTATGGGGAGCATGTTGATGTGTTCACCGATTACAAGAGCCTCCTATATGTTTTCACTCAAAAGATCTCAACTTGAGGCAAAGAAGGTGGCTAGAATTTCTTACGAACTATGACATGAGTGTGCATTACCATCCCAGTAAGGCAATTGTTTTGGCAGAAGCTTTAAGTCAGGTGTCCATGTTAGCCTAGCTTATGTTGATCGTTGTGGTAAGGAGATGGCTAGGGAGGTGCACCGATTGGCTAGATTAGGGATTTGGTTGGAAGAGGTTGGTGATGATGGTGTTGTTATTGTTGATAGGTCTGTGTCTTCATTGCTTGATGAGGTGATAGCAAAACAGGATCTTGACTCCTCCTTGCTTGAATTAAAGGCCTTGGTGAAAGAGGGCAAAGTAGAGGTTTTCTCCCATGGGGGAGATTGTGCCTTTAGGTACTAAGGTAGGTTGTGTGTGCCTTGTGTTGATGGTTCGAGGGAGCAAATCCCTGATGAGGCCCATAATTCTTCTTATACTATCCACCCCGCTCCACCAAAATGTATAGAGACTTGAGGGATGTGTATTGGTGGGGAGGTAGGAAGAGGGACATTACCAAATTCATTTCCGATTGCCATTGTTGTGAACAAGTCAAAGTCTAGCATCAAAGACCGGGTTGCCTAACCCAAGACATAGAGATTCATACTTGGAAGTGGGAGGTGACTAATATGCATTTTGTGGTTGGGTTGCCCTAGATTACAATAGGTTTTGTTTCCATTTGGTTGTGGTTGATAGGATGATGAAATCGACTCACTTTCTACTGGTTAAGACCACATATGGCGATGAACACTATGCAAGGTTGTACATCCATGAATTAGTGAGGTTACATAAGGTTCCTTTGTCCATCATATCGGATCATGGTGTACAATTTACTTCATACTTTTGGGGGTCTTTTCAAATGGGTCTTGGTATAGAAGTTCACCTTAGTACGGCCTTTAACCCTCAAATGGATGGCCAAGCCCAAAGAACCATTCAAACACTTGAGGATATGCTTAGGGCTTGTGTCTTAGAGCTTAAGGGTAATTGGGATGACCATCTTCCATTTATTGAGTCTCCCTACAACAATATTTATCACTCTAGCATCGGAATGGCTCTTTTTGAGGATCTTTATGGGAGACGTTGTAGATCACCTTTTGGTTGATTTGAGGATGGGGTGGTTGCTTTGTTGGGACCATATCTAGCCATGGATGCTCTTGAGAAGGTTAGGATGATTAGGGAGAGATTGAAGACTTCCCAAAGTCGCCAAAAATCCTATGCCGATGTGCAGAGAAGAGACCTTGAATTCAAAGTGGGTGATTGGGCCTATTTGAAAGTTTCTCCAATGAAAGGTATGGTCCATTTTTGTAAAAAGGGAAAGTTGAGTCAAAGATATGTTGAACCTTATGAGGTGATAAAGAGGGTTGGCAAGGTAGTTATGAGTTAAATTTGCTAGTGAAATGAATTTGGTTCATCCGGCGTTCTATGTCTCTATGTTGAGAAAATGTGTTGGGGATCTTAATGCTATTGTGCCTCTTGATGTTGTGGGTGTTGTAGTGAGGATAACTTGACTTATGAGGAGGTTTCGGTTAGATTTTGGTTATGAAAGGGAAGAGATTGAGGAACAAGGAGGTGGCATCTGTTAAGGTCCTTTGGAGGAACCAACAAATCAAAAGTGCTACTTGGAAGGCCGAAAGAGGACTTGCGAAAGAGGTATCCTTATCTATTCCACTCAACTCAAGCGTAAGGTACTAACTCTAAGTCCTTATGTGATTTCAAGTCTTATTTTCAACCCCTACATTAATCATATACATTCATGTTTAAATTGGCAAATATATGATAATTTTACACTTATGTTGAGATTTTGAAAATAGTGTTTTAAATGTAATCTTGCAATCTTGATGCGGCTGGTATTTTTATGATCACTCATGTCATGTTTGTCTCTTTTACATTGGGGGATGAGTATTTCCAATTGTGCCTGAAAATGTGCCTCAGAATGTCTAGAATCTTAAATTCCATATATCTCAGAATCCATGTACGATATCAAAAATCCGACTTCATATTCTTGTTCAGGGGGTCAAAATTAGTGAGAAAAGGGTCTAACCACAATTCTAGAGTAACCGTATCATAATTCAAAATGTGTCCTGGCCCCCGCTTCATATTCTTGTTTAGGGGGTCATATTGAACATTTGTCATTATGAGGGTGAGCCCGGAACGCGTCTTGTCCCCCTCTCCGTTCCATGTTAGAGATAGATGTTGGATATTGTGATGGTATTGTGCTATGAGCTTGACTTTTATGCTTTGTTTATATACGAGATTTCCCTTAGTCCCACTTCCCATTTTATATACCTCTTGTTGTTTACTTTGCTTCCGCGACCAAGGATATGTGATTGATATACTAAGAGGCTTGTTTGGGTCCTTTTGGGTTCCCATTCACCGTGTCACGTGTAGGCTCTAGGCTTGGGTCATGATAATTCCACCGCACTAATACATCTCCCTCAACTCTTTATACATCTTTTTAGAACTAGGATGAATAGAATAGGTTGAATTATGAGCCTCCTTTAAAATCAACTCCCTTAAGTCATCAACATTAGCCACACCCAATCTACCTTGGTACCTAAGGGCACCATCTCCCCCTTTGGAGAAAACCTCTAATTTGCCATCCCTTACCAACGCTTTCAACTCTAGCAAGGGGGGGTCAATATCATGTTTGACTTTACTTCATCAATTAAAGAAGATTTAGAACCATCAACAACCACTACACCACCATTTACAACTTCATCCAACCTTACCCCCAACGTAGCCAACGGTGAACTTCTCTAGCCACCTCTTTTCCACCATCTTCAATATGAGCTAGACTACCCATGGACGCTCTATTTAGTGCATCGACCACAACATTCACTTTGTCAGGATGATAATATGCACTCAGATCATAATCTTTAAGGAGATCTAACCACCTTCTTTGTCTCAATTTAAGATCTTTTTGGATAAACATATATTGGAGACTTTTGTGGTCAGTAAACACATCAACATGAACCCCATATAAGTAGTAGCACCAAATCTTTAAAGAAAACACGACAACCACCAATTCAAGATCATGGGTGTATAATTTCACTCATGCACCTTAAGTTGTCTAGAGGCATATGCTATCACCTTGCCATATTGGATCAAAACACACCCCAAACTTATTCTTGAGGCATCACAATATACCACAAACCCTTCTAACCCTTTCGGTAGAGCCAAGATAGGAGCTGAGACAAGCTTATCTTTCAAAGTTTGAAAAATCTTTTCACATTCATCAATCCATATGAATTTTTCCTTCTTTTGGGTCAACTTTATTATAGGAGAAGAAATAGAAGAAAAACCAATAAGCTCCTAATATTTGATGGAATCTAGGGTCTAGGCCAAGTTCTTATCACCTCTGTCTTCTTCGGATCCACCTTAATGCCATCACCCGGCACCACATGTCCTAGAAAAGAAACCTATTTTAACTAAAATTCAAACCTTTCATATTTAGCATACAACCTCTCTTCCCTCAAGATTTACAATACCACCCTCAAGTGATTCACATGCTCTTCCTCACTCTGACAATAAATCAATATATCATCAATTAACACCACCACAAAAATGTCAAGATAGGGTTAATGACACTATTCATGAGATCCTTAAATATAGTTAGTGCACTAGTCAACCCAAAAGACATTTCCACAAATTCAGAGTACCTATATCTAGTTTGAAAAGTCGTCTTGGGAATATCATACTCCCTCACTTTCACTTGGTGGTATCTGGACTAAAGATAAATCTTAGAAAAGTGACTAGCCCCTTGTAATTGATCAAAAAGGTCGTCAATCCTTGGCAGAAGGTACTTGTTCTTTATGGTAACCATATTAAATTGCCAGTAATCAAGGCATATTCTAAGAGAACCATCTCTTTTCTTTACAAACAATACCGGTGCACCCCAAGGTTCTTTGCTAGGCCTTATGAAACCCTTTTCCGACAAATCCCTCAATTGATCCTTCAACTCCTTCAATTACGTCGGGGCCATATGATAAGTGGGGATAGAAAAAATTTGAATATCGGGAAGGAGGTTTATAGCAAAGTCTATTTCCATTATGGGAGGAACACTAGGAAGCTCGTCGGGAAAGATATCAAGAAACCCATTGATCACTACACCTACTCAATAGGAAGGACTTTAGACTTAACATCCCTAAACCGTACAAGATAATAAAGGCAACCCTTAGAAATCAACTTTTGGGTTTTAAGACAAGAAATGAATCTACCCTTGACCGCAACATCACGACCTTCCCACTCAAGGATGGGCTCATATTAGGGAATTAGAATTTAACCGTATGGGTTCTACAATTAATGGAAGCATAATATGCATTTAGCCAATCCATCCCAAGAATGATATCGAAATCCACCATACCTAATTCAATAAAATCACAATGCAAGACTTTATGTAATATGAACACAAGACGATTTCTATAGACTCTTTTAGCAACAATGGACTCACCAATGGGGGTAGACACTTCATAAGGTTCACACAATAATTCGAGACGCACATGCAACTTTTTTGTAACAAAAGACATGAAAGAAAGAGTGGCACCTAGATTTATCAATACATACACATCAAAATCAAAACCCTTTAACATCATGGTGATGACTTTGGGCGACATTTCAACCCTTTGCCTTCCTTTAAGAGCATAGAACCTATTTTGGCTTAGAGCACCCCCTTGTTCACCTCCCTTTGCTCTTCGACCCGCATTAGCCCCTTGGCCTTGTAGACGACCATCTTTACCTTTGTTTTGAGTGTGAGGACAATCAATAACCTTGTGACCCATTTCATCACAACCAAAACAAGCATTAGAATTTTTCAAACACGGACCACCATGGTTTCTTCCACACTTTGGCACTTAATATGGGTCATCCCACCATTACCACCTTGGAATCTTGGGTTATCATTAGCAAATCTCTTGTTAGGACCATTGAAAGACCCTTTTCCTTGGAACTTGTGACCCTTTTCCTTGGAACTTGTGGCCACTCCTAGAACCTTGGAAACCACCTTCAAATCAAGCCCTCTTGGACTCACAACTTCTTCTTTTTTCTAAGCTTTTCCCCTCTAGTTGCCAGCAAAAGTCAAGAGTTGAGACAAATCCATATCACTCACTAACATGGATGTATGACACTCTTCATTAACCAAGTCAGACATCCCTGATACAAATCTGTTCATTCTAGCTCTAGGGTTGGCCACCAAATGTGGAGCATACTTGGAAAGCTTGTTGAACTTGAGGGCATACTTCCTCACACTCATGGATCCCAACATAAGGTTCATAAAATAGATCATCTTACCTCTCTTAGCTCAATAGGGAAGAATAGGTTGAGGAATGCATCTTTGAACTCCTCCCAAGGAATAGCATCATCATCTCTCCTGTCCAATTTCTATTAGGTAAACCAAATTTGGGCCAGACCATTGAGTTGGTAGGACGCTAACTCCGCTTTCTCCTCCAAATTGACCCACATGATAGATAATACCTTATACACCTCATTGATAACCTCTTGGGTATCCTCTTCCAGCTTGGATCCTTAGAACTCCGGTGGATTCATTTTTGTGAAATCCCTCACCTTTGAGGTCGGAGTGGGAGCATGAGGGGCTTGGGCCCGTTGGTTCATTTGGTCAGTCATAGAATGGGCAAATATCGTGATAGCATCTTGGAACTCTTCTTGGGCTAACCCTCCATGTTGAGGAACTTGAGAAGCCGGAGAGGTCGGTTTCTCCTCGGGAGTACGAGCTCTCCATAGTCTCCCTCTTGGAATCGACATGATCTAGAAGAGAAAAGAGCATTCTTATGGGAAAAAACATTATTCTACATCAAAATCATGATATAGATCATGAAGAGGTGAAATATTTCCTAAAATGCCTCATAGCCTCCCATTAATACTTGTGGCGTGCTTCACAACCATGAGTAAAACTCTAATCAATGCGATGTTTTGGATTTAAAAGGACCATCAACAACCTAGTGCTATGATACCAAGCTTTTCATGACCCAAGACTGGGACCTATATGTGAAACGGTGAATGGGGACCCCAAAGGACCCTAAACAAGCCTCTTAGCATATCATTCACACATCCTTGGTTGCGGAAGCAAAATAAACAACGTCGAGAGATTTAAATAGAAAGGGAAAAGACTAAGGCACATCTTTGATAATCATTAAAGCATAAAATAGTCAAGTTCATAGCATAAGTACATCATAATATCCAACAACACCTCTTACTTTGAATGGGGCTGGGGCCAAGACACTTTTCGGGCTTACCCTTATAATAAAAATTGTGCAACATAATGAAGTCTCAAAATAGTAAGAGTAATGTAGATAGTGTCCTCGGACAGGAGGACTCACCAACGCTTATCTCCAAAGTACCGAACCAGCCACGTGGAGGATGTTCAAAAGGAGCTCTGTTCCATATATAGTAATATCATGTAGGTATAGTGTATGCATTAGTATGTTTGAATGTACTTAGTATGCGGGATACAATGCAGATATAAGTCAATATAGTCAAAATGCATAATCATAAACAATGGATTATAATCTTAGTATGGCATGCATGATCAATGCTCATAATAAAACAGCTTGTAAATCATTCATCTTGCATAATATATATCATACATATGTGGGAAGTGACATCAACCAACATAGACCAAGCAACTACAACTTGGACTCTGAGGCCTATCTTAAGCCCCAATCGGTGCCAAGTAAAATCCCACGTAATACTTGAAATAGTCATACTTTAATCATAACATGAATAGCTTGTAAGAACATGGCTTGAGTAGCTCATAAACATTCTTGACCTTTGCATGTGAGCCTAACTTGAATATAAGAGTAGATCATAATCACACATGAACCCTTGCTTGAACATGAATGGCTCACAAGAGGTAAAATTCTTGAAATAGGGCTTAACTTAATACTGGTGAAATCATAGGTACATTTCATGAATTCAATACATGCTTGAAATCCCTTAATCATCATGAAGTCACTTGACTTGAAAAGCAAGTAATGGATCATCAATAACTTGAGAATTCTTGGAATGATATTTTATCAAACAAATGGTGGGTTCATGATAATTGTTCAAAATCATACAATTTAAGAGTGAAATAAGATGAGTATACTCATTGAAAATCAACCCACCAACATATAGTAAAACCCTTATGCAGTATACCGTGAAATCCATCACAAACGCTCATAATAGTTCATGGTCTCATAGCACAAAAGAGGCATAGTCTCAATGGACAAACCAATTCATGGAATAAGCTTGGAAATAGATAGTCATGCATAGTCAATCAATACTTCCTAAAACCCCAACATAATTTATATTCATAATCCACAATAAGATATACCCATAGGCAATACAACTTAAAAACATGCAATTTTTTTTTTTAAAAAAGAATGTTGGGCTCCATAGGTGAAATGACCCAATGGATGAAACCCACACACCTTAAACCTTGAATTCCTTGAAATGAATATGAATTTTTCTTAGAGCTTGAAATGAATCCTTGTGTCCCAAAGTTGAGCTTGAATTTCTTAGATTTGAATAAGTTAATTGATAGAGTCTTAGAGAGGTTTTAGAGAGGGTATTTGTGAGATATAGAGTTGAAAATGGCTAAGTATAAGAGATTTCACATTTAAGTAGGAATAGGGTTATGATCCCATTTCCTTTGGACGAATAAGAATGACCAAGGAAAATGTTACACTGGTCGACCCCCCTGGCGCGATGCGGACCAGACACAAAGTACAAAATACACTACTCTGCACCCATGTCGTGTCGACGCAGACATCAATGGGAACTCATAAATTAGTGAAAATGATTTTTCTTTATTGGACTTCTAAAGTCCGAGTTATACCCATTTCCCACTAATATAAAGTCAAATTTTCTAAATCATGCAAGAATTTTGAGATAGATGAACATTACGATAATGGGACATTTTGAAGCACATGAGGGGTGTTTCAACACTTCTCGAGCTCACCCTCATGATAGTAAGTATCCAACATAAGGAATAAGTCATAACATAGAATGAATAGAATAGATATTGTCGTAGGAGTTGATGACTCACCAAAAGCTTTCTTCAAGAACCATACTAGCCACGTAGAGAAATATGATCTATAGGAGCTCCAAACCCTACATGGTAATATCCTTTCGATATAAAGTAGAGTTAGTACTTGGAAAGTACTAAGTATGCAGGGTTCAATCTAACAATGATATAAAACGTAATATTCAAAATGCATACATATAGGTAATGAATATAAACTCAATACAATATGTATGATCAATGCATGTAATAAAACATGCATGTAAAACATTCAACTTGAATATATAACATACATATGTGGGAAGAAACCTTATTTGACGTAGATCAAGTGAGCTACAACTTGGAATCCAAGGCATGAAACCCACTTGGCAAGGTGATGGAGGCATGACACCCCCTCAACAAGGTGATCGAAACATGACACTCCCTCGACAAGGTATGGTCTACTTGCCAAGGTAAACAGTACATGACCCTACTTCCGGGCAATCATGTACAATATGAGGCATGACACCCCCTCGGTAAGGTGATCGAGGCATGACACACCCTCGACAAGCTGTGGTATAACAAGATGGAACCACTAGTAAAGCCTATTTAGGGAAATAATATAATCCTATGGTAGCACATAGTTTAAAGGCTAAATACTTTATATAAGTACCCCTTGAGTCGAGCCCCCACCTTATGCGTCAATTGGTGCTAAGTCTAATCCCACGGATTACTTGAGTAATCATCACTTTAATCATAACATGAATAACTTATAAGAGACATGATATCTTGACATGAATAGCTCATTCATATGCTTGACCCCACAACTTGATATGAATGGCTCGCAAGAGGATGAAATCTTGAAATAGGGCTTAACTTGTTACTTGTAAAATCATGGATACTATGGATGAAATTAATACATGCCTGGAAGGCTATAATTATCAAGAGATCACTAGACTTGCAAATCATGCAATAATTGATCAACAATGTATGAATCCTTGTAATTTAATTTAATCAAACACATGGTGAGTTTATGACACTTGTCCAAAATCATGCAATATAAAATATGTAGACAAGAAGGAGTAAAATCAACCCATGTTAAAGTCTTGAAATTCAACCTATAAACATGTAATATACCCTCATTTGGGTGTCATAAAAATTATTTAAAATTCAATACTCAACAATTTACCAACATATTCCGTGCATAGGAATAACGATAAGAAATACCCATAAGAGATTTACTCTTAAAATCATGAAATCTAATGGAGAGGAAAGGTTTAGCTTCATAAGTGAAAGGACCCGATGAATAAAGTCCACATACCTTATACCATGAATTCCTTGGAATTAAATTGGAAAAGACTTTAGACTTTATTTGGGTTTTTGAAATCCTTGAATTTGAATGGGGGTTTTGATAATTTTTTGGAGAGGTTTTTGGAGGGTTTTATGAGCTCTGCAGTTGAAAAATGACTACGTATAGAAGATTTCATGATTAAATGTTCATTAGGTTATTACCCCAATGCCCTAGGATGAAATATGAAATAAGGGAAAATTACACCGATTTGCATCCAGCCCGCAATATGGACAAAATAAAGACCATGAAACGACCCCAAAAATGTCGAAAAATATGCCTCAAAAATTTCTAAAAATATAGTTTTCATATATCTCAAAATTCGTGCATGATATCAAAAATCTGACTTCATACTCATGATTAGGGGAAAAATTTGAGTGGAAAATGGGTCAAATCCCAATTTTAGAATGGCCGTATCAAAAAATAAATTTTCAAAGTCGCAAATTCCAGTGAGCATTGCGAGCCCCTAGCACGACGCGGCTGGAGCACACCTCAGTGTTATTTTTTCCCTGTTATTTTATCTCGGTCTAAGATTTTTGGATCATGAGCCTAAGTTTTTCTATACATGAAAATACCTATACTTAGCCCTATTTCAACACTATATTATACAAGACATTCCTAATACTCTCTCAACCTCTTAGAGAAATATTTCACTCAAAATTCAGGTGCAAAATCTCTTTCTAGTTCTTAACGAATTCATTCAAGCTTAAAGTGCTCTATTTAATCTACATCAAGGAATTCTCCAAAGCTACGATATGGGTTTCAACAATTGGGTCCTTTCACCCATGGTGCCCAAGCCTCCTTTTTACATAACTTGCATGATTCTAAGTTGATTTACTTATGGGTCTTACTTATTATGAGCTTGACTATGAACTATGCTGAGGTTTCATAAAAGTGTTACTTTTTAAGAATGTTTTGAGGTATGAATCTTTGATCTATCTTGAGATTTGATGAAGGGTTTTGATATATAATGCATAAGGGTACTATTAAGTGTTAGTGGGTGGTTTTTCATTAAATTGGCTTGAATGATTTTAGTCTTGAATTGAATGTTTCTACACTAGCATTGCGCACCCACCAAGTGTTTGATAAAATATTTAATTAATGTATCTTGAGTTGTTGAAGGCCTAATGCTTGGCATATGAGTTAATTGACTTTATGATGATGTAAGTATGGTATATATGTGTTTATTTCATATATGAATCCTTGTGTCCCAAAGTTGAGCTTGAATTTCTTAGATTTGAATAAGTGAATTGATAGAGTCTTAGAGAGGTTTTAGAGAGCGTATTTGTGAGATATAGAGTTGAAAAATGGCTAAATGTAAGAGATTTCACATTTAAGTAGGCATAGGGCTATGATCCCATTGCCTTTGGGCGAATAAGAACGACCAAGGAAAATGTTAAACTGGTCGACCCCCCTGGCGCGATGCGGACCAGACATAGAGTACAAAATACACTACTCTGCACCCCTGTCGTGTCACGGCAAGGATGCGAACATCAATGGGAAATCACAAATTAGTGAAAATGATTTTTCTCTATTGGACTTCTAAAGTCCGAGTTATACCCATTTCCCACTAATATAAAGTCAAATTTTCTAAATCATACAAGAATTTTGAGATAGATGAACATTATGATTATGGGACATTTTGAAGCACATGAGGGGTGTTTCAACACTTCTCATGCTCACCCTCATGATAGTAAGTATCTAACATAAGGAATAAGTCACAACATAGAATGAATAAAGTAGATATTGTCCTAGGAGTTGATGATTCACCAAAAGCTTTCTTCAAGAACCATACTAGCCACGTGGAGAAGTATGATCTATAGGAGCTCCAAACCCTACATGGTAATATCATGTCGGTATAAAGTAAGCGTTAGTACTTGTAAAGCATTAAATATGTGGAGTGCAATGCTAACAAAGATATAAGCTGTAATATTCAAAATGCATACGTATAGGTAATGAATATAAACTCAATACAATATGTATGATCAATGCATGTAATAAAACATGTATGTAAAACATTCAACTTGAATATATAACATACATATGTGGGAAGAAACCTTAATTGACATAGATCAAGTGAGCTACAACTTGGAATCCAAGGCATAAAACACACTTGGGAAGGTGATGGAGGCATGACATCCCCTCAACAAGGTGATTGAAACATGACACTCCCTCAACAAGGTATCGTCTACTTGCCAAGGTAAACAATACATGACCCTACTTGTGGGCAATCATGCACAATCTAAGGCATGACACCCCCTCGATAAGGTGACTGAGGCATGACACACCCTAGACAAGCTGTGGTATAACAAGATGGAACCACTAGTAAAGCCCATTTAGGAAAATAATATAATCCTATGGTGGCACATAGTTTAAAGGCTAAATACTTTATTTAAGGACCCCTTGAGTCGAGCCCCCACCTTAAGCGTCAATCGGTCCTAAGTCTAATCCCACGGATTACTTGAGTAATCATCACTTTAATCATAACATGAATAACTTGTAAGAGACATGATATCTTGACATGAATAGCTCATTCATATGCTTGACCCCACAACTTGATATGAATGGATCACAAGAGGATAAAATCTTGAAATAGGGCTTAACTTGTTACTTGTAAAATCATGGATACTATTCATGAAATTAATACATGCCTGGAAGGCTATAATTATCATGAGATCACTAGACTTGCAAATTATGCAATAATTCATCAACAACGTGGGAATCCTTGTCATTTAATTTAATCAAACACATGGTGAGTTCATGACACTTGTCCAAAATCATGCAATATAAAATATGTAGACAAGAAGGAGTAAAATCAACCCATGTTAAAGTCTTGAAATTCAACCTATAAACATAGTAATAAACCCTCATTTGGGTGTCACGAAAATTATTTAAAATTCAATACTCAACAATTTACCAACATATTCTGTGCATAGGAATAACGATAAGAAATATCCATAAGAGATTTACTCTTAAAATCATGAAATCTAATGGAGAGGAAAGGTTTGGCTTCATAATTGAAAGGACCCGATGAATGAAGTCCACATACCTTATACCTTAAATACCTTGGAATTAAATTGGGGAAGACTTTAGACTTTATTTGGGTTCTTGAAATCTTTGAATTTGAATGGGAGTGATAATTTTTCGGAGAGGTTTTTGGAGGGTTTTATGAGCTCTGCAGTTGAAAAATGACTACGTATAGAAGATTTCATGATTAAATGTTGATTAGGTTATTACCCAAATGCCCTTGGATGAAATATGAAATAAGGGAAAATTACACCGGTTTGCATCCAGCTGTAATATGGACCAAACGAGAAGGACCATGAAACGACCCCAAAAATGTCGAAAAATATGCCTCGAAAGTTCCTAAAATTATAATTTTCATATATCTCAAAATTCGTGCATGATATCAAAAACCTGACTTCATACTCATGATCATGGGGAAAATTTGAGTGGAAAATGGGTCAAATTCCAATTTTAGAATGACTGTATCAAAAAATAAATTTTCAAAGTCAAAAATTCCAATGAGCATTACTAGCCCCTAGCACGACGCGGTTGGGGCACTCCTCTGTGTTATTTTTGCCCTGTTATTTTATCTCGATCTAAGATTTTTGGGTCTTGAGCCTAAGTTTTCCTATACGTGAAAATACCTATACTTAGCCCTATTTCAATACTATATCATACAAGACATTCCTAATACTCTCTCAAACTCTTAGAAAAATATTTCACTCAAAATTAAGGTGCAAAATCTCTTTCTGGATCTTATCGAATTCATTCAAGCTTAAAGTGCTATATTCATTCTACATCAAGGAATTCTCCAAAGCTACGATATGGGTTTCAACCATTGGATCCTTTCACCCATGGTGCCCACGCCTCCTTTTTACATAACTTGCATGATTCTAAATTGATTTACTTATGGATCTTACTTATTATGAGCTTGAATGTGAACTATGCTGAGGTTTCATAGAAGTGTGACTTTTTAAGCATGTTTTGAGGTATGAATCGTTGATCTATCTTGAGATTTGATGAAAGATTTTGATTTATATTGCATAATGGTACTACTAAGTGTTAGTGGGTGGTCTTACATTAAATTGACTTCATGATTTTAGTCTTGAATTGAATGTTTCTACACTAGCATTGCGCACCCACCAAGTGTTTGATAAAATGTCTAACTAATGTATCTTGAGTTGTTGAAGGCCTAATGCTTGACATATGAGTTAAGTGACTTTATGATGATGTAAGCATGGTATATATGTGTTTATTTCATGATATATATCTATAGTAATGTGATTTGACCATAAGCAATTGAGGAGTTGATACCTCAATCACCTCAAATGGGGGTGGTATGCCATCAACAAATTGAGAGATTGATACCTCAATCACTTCCGATAGAGGGTGGTCATGTCCGTCAACTAATTGAAGGGTTGATACCTCAATCTCCTCAGAAGGAGATGGTTAGCCATACACCAATTGAGGGTTTGATACCTCAATCACTTCCGATGGAGGGTGGTCATGTCCATCAACTAATTCAGGGGTTGATTCCTCAATCACTTCTAAGGGGTGGTCTACCTTGGATTCCAAGTACTAAATTACTTGGTCTATGATGATAGTCTCTACCTTTACATGCAATATGTCCTATATGGGAATATTTTAAATAAAGTATCATTCATAAATGTCATATTGTTATTATGCTATCCATCGTTTATGATATTGCACTTTTACTTTATTGCCTATCTCTTGTTGTAGTGCATCCTACATACTTAGTCATTCAAACATACTAATGCTTGCTCTTAGCCTACATGATGTTACTTTGTAGGAACTAGAGCTCCATTTGGTCATCCTCCTTCTCCTCATGCCTAGTACGATTTCTCTTAGAGGAAGTTGGCGAGTCCTCAACCCCGAGGATATGTCTCTTGATTTTCAGGCTATGTATTGAGTTTCTCTATGTTGGAGACTTATGACTATGAGGGTGAGCCTAGAGATTGTCTTGGCCCCCACAACTATCTATGTAGTAGAGGTGTTGTTAGAACCTTATGATGTATTAATATTATACCCTATTGACTTGTTATGTTTCTATTATATTAAAGTTGTCCCTTAGTCCTGTTTATATCTATTTACTATCTCTTGTTGTTGTTTTAATGCTTCCGTGAGCAAGGATGTGTAATGATATGTCAAGAGGCTTAGTTTGTGTCCCTTGTGATTCCTATTCACCGTATCGCATCTAGGCTCTAAGCTTGGGTTATGACAAACTTTGCATCAGAGCACTAGGTTCATAATGGTCCTCACCATCCAATAGACCATATGGATTAGAGTGTTATTAATGGTTGTGTTGTGCACCACAACTATGAGTAAGAGGCTATGAGACGTTTTAGGAAATGTTTCCCTTCTTCTTACTCTGTGTCATGCTATAGAAGTTAAGATAAGGTTTTCCTCTTAATGATTGTTCTTTGTATGCTAGATCATGCCTAACATAAGAGGAAGAAGAGGCCGCACATTCGAGGAGCAACCGACTCATGGAGAGCTCCGGGATGCTCTCATCGTTCTAGCTCAAGCCATGGCTAACCAAGTCAATCAGCGGGCCCAAGCCCCTCATGCTCATACTCCGGCATCTAGGATAAGGGATTTCATGAGGATGAACCTACTGGTGTTCAATGCATCTAAAGTGGATGAGGACCCTCAACAATATATTAATGAGGTATACAAAGTGTTGGTTGTCATGGGTGTGAGCTCAAAAGAGAAGGCAGCTTACCAACTCAAGGTGGTGGCCCAAATATGGTATACTTTATGGAAGGAGGAGAAGGGAAACAACAATGTGATTCTTTTGGAGGAGTTTAAGGCAGTTTTCTTTAATCGGTTCTTTCCTCTTGAGCTTAGGGAGGGCAAAATGATGGAGTTCATGAATTTGAAGCAAGGATCTATGAGTGTGAGAGAGTATGCCCTCAAGATCAACCAACTCTTTGAAAATGCTCCATACTTGGTTACTGAGCTAAAGTCTAGAATGAATATGTTCGTAATGGGTGTATCCAATTTGGTAAATGTGGAGTGCCAGGATACTATTGTAATTAGTGACATGGATTTGTCCCGCTTGATGACTTATGTCGAACAATTAGAGGGGGAGAAATTGAGGATGTGAAGGGGTCATGAGCCCAAGAGTGCCCGTTTTGATGTTAAGTTTCGAACTTCCAAGGGTGGCCAGTTTCATCAAGGTCAAAGGTCTTCTTATGCTTCTAATTAAAGGTTTACCAATGACCACCCAAGGGCCCAATGTGCAAGGTGGTATGGTGCCAAATGCTATATGTCCAAAGTATGGTAGGGGTCCTGGTGGCCCATGCTTGATGAATACCAATGTTTGTTTTGGTTGTGGGAAAGTAGGCCATAAAAAGATTGACTGTCCATGAAATCGAAACAAGGGTAGAGATGATTGTTCCCAAGGGTAGGGTGCTAATACAGTTCCATTGGTGAGAGGAAGTCAACAAGGTTGTGCTCTAAGGCACAATCAGTTTTATGCTCTTACAGTGAGGCAAGGAGTAGATGAGGTACCCAATGTTGTCACTGGTATGTTAAAAGTCTTTGATTTTGATGTGGTGCATTGGGAGACCCAGGTCCCACTCTCTATTTTATTGCTCCTCTTACTGCCAAAAGTTTCACGTTGAGTCGGAATTGTTGTGTGAGTCTTATGAGGTGTCTACTCGCATTGATGCATCTATTGCTTCTAGAAATGTCTATAGAAATTTTCCCATTTGCATCTTAGACAAGATATTGCCCTGTGATCTTGTTGAGTTTGATATGGTTGATTTTAATGTTATTCTTGGGATGGATTAGTTGCATGCATATTATGCCTCTATTGATTGTAGAACCCATAGGGTCAAATTCCAATTCAAAAATAAACCAGTCCTTGAGTGGGAGAGTCATGATTATATGGTCAAGGGTAGGTTTATCTCTTGTATTAAAGCCCAAAAGGTTGATTTCTACACGGTGTCTTTATCATCTTGTGAGGGTTAGAGATATGGGGTCCAAAAATCATTCCTATTGAGTTGGTTCCAATTGTAAATGAGTTCCTTGACATCTTGCAAAATGACCTCCTCGGTGTTCCTATCGAAAGAGAAATAGACTTCGGTATAGACCTCCTTCCCAATACTCAACACATTTCTATTCCCCTTACTGTATGGCCTCGCCGGAGTCAAAGGAGTTGAAAGAGCAATTGAGGGACTTGTTGGAGAAGGGGTTTATTAGGCATAGCCAATCACGTTGGGGTGCTCTGATATGGTTTGTGATGGAGAAGGATAGGTCCCTTAGGATGTGCATTAACTACTGACAACTTAATAGGGTCATCGTAAAGAATAAGTATCTTCTACCAAGGATTATTGATTTGTTTGACCAACTTCAAGGGGCTAGGCACTTTTCTATGATTGATCTTTTGTCCAGGTATCATCAAGTGCATGTGAGGGAGTGTGACATCCCCAAGACGGCCTTTCGGACTAGGTATGGGCATTATGAGTTTATCGTTATGTCTTTTGGATTGACTAATGCACCAACTATCTTCATGTGTCTTATGAATAGGGTCTTTAAACCTGACCTTGATTTGTTTGTTGTGGTTTTCATCGATGATATTTTGATCTACTCTCATAGTGAGGAGGAGCTTGTGAGTCATTTGAGGGTGGTACTTCAAAGATTGAGGGAAGAGAAGTTGTATGCCAAGTATGAAAAGTGTGCATTTTTGTTGAAAGATGTTTCCTTTCTAGGTCATGTGGTGTCGGGGGATGGTATCAAGGTGTATCCTAAGAAAATGGAGGTGATTAGAAATTGGCCTAGACCTTTGACACTATCGGACATAGAAACTTCTTGGGCTTAGCAGGTTACTATCGGAGGTTTGCGAATGGGTTATCTTCTATTTCTTCTCCCATGACTAAGTTGACCCAAAAGAAGGAAAAACTTGTGTAGACCGATGAGTGTGAAAAGAGTTTTCAAACCTTGAAGGATAATCTTGTCTCCGCACCTATCTTATCTCTAGCGGAAGGATTCGAAAGGTTTGTTGTGTAATGTGATGCCTCCTGGATTGCTTTGGGTTGTGTTTTGGAAGCTTGTGCTTCTAGACAACTAAAGGTGCATGAAAAGAATTATCCTACTCATGATCTTGAATTGGCAGCCATGGTATTTTCTTAAAAATTTGGTGTCATTATTTGTGTGGAGCACATGTTGATGTGTTTACCCATCATAAGAGTCTCCAATATGTTTTCACTCAAAAAGATCTCAACTTGAGACAAGGAAGGTGGTTAGAACTCCTTAAAGATTATGATATGAGTGTGCATTATCATCCTGGTAAGGCTAATGTTGTGGTCGATGCTTTGATTAGCGTGTCCATGGGTAGCCTAGCTCATAATGATGATGGGGGAAAAGAGGTGGCTAGGGAGGTTCATCGGTTCGCTAGATTGGGAGTTAGCTTGGAAGAGGTTGATATTGGTAGTATTATGGTGGTCGATGGTTCAAAATCTTCCTTGGTTGATGAGGTAAAAGCAAAGCAAGATCTTGATCCCTCCTTGTTAGAATTGAAGGCCTTGGTGAGTGGTGGCAAGGTAGAGGTTTTCTCCCAAGGAGGAGTGGTGCCCTTAGGTACCAAGGTTTGTTGTGTGTGCCTAGTGTTAATGGATTGAGAGAGAAGAGTCTTGATGAGGCTCATAATTCTTCATATTCTATTTGCCCCTTTTCTACCAAGATTTATTGAGATTTAAGGGATGTTTTTTGGTGGGGAGGTATGAAGTAATTCATTGCCAAATTTTTATTCGGTTGTCATAGTTGCCAACAAGTCAAAATCGAACACCAAAGGTCGAGTGGCCTAACTCATGATATAGAGTTTCCTACTTGGAAGTGGGACGATATTAACATGGATTTTATGGTTGGGTTGCCTAAGACTAGAAAGGGTTTTGTTTCTATTTGGTTGTAGTTGATAGGATGATAAAGTAGGCTCATTTACTACTAGTTAAGACTAATTATGGGGATTAAGACTATGTTAAACTGTACATTCATAAGTTGGTTAGATAGCTTGGGATGCCCTTGTCTATCATATCGGACCATGGTGTTCAATTCACTTCTCACTTTTTGAGGTCCTTGCAAAGAAATCTTGGTACCAAGGTAAAGCTTAGTACGCCTTTCACCCTCAAATGGATGGCCAAGCAAAAAGAACTATCCAAATTCATGAGGATATGCTTAGGGCTTATATCTTGGAGTTTAAGGGTAGTTGAGATGATCAACTTCAATTGATTGAGTTTGCTTATAATAATAGTTATCTTTCTAGCATTTGTATGGCTCCTTTCAAGGCCCTCTATGGTAGGCATTATAGATCACCAGTTGGGTGGTTTGAAGTGGGAGAAATGGCATTAATAGGTCCAAAACTTGTCATGGAGCCTATGAAGAAGGTAAGATTGATTAGAGAAAGGTTGAAAAACATCCCAAAATCATCAAAAGTCCTATGCCGATGTGAGGAGAAGGGGGCTTGAATTTAAAGTTGGTGATTAGGTCTATTTAAAGGTTTCACACATGGAAGGTGTGGTTCTTTTTTGTAAGAAGGGTAAGTTGACTCCAAGATATGTGGGTCCTTATAGGGTGTTGAGGAGGTTTGGTAAGATGGCCTATGAGGTAGAGTTTCTTGGTGAAATGAACTTGGTTCATTCGGTTGTTCATGTATCCATGTTGAGGAAATGTGTAGGTGACCCAAATTCTATTGTTCCATTGGATATTGTGGGTGTTGTTGAACGTAACTTGACTTATGAAGAGCTTCTAGTAGAGATCTTGGATAGACAAGTGATGAGATTGAGGAACAAGGATGTGGATTCCATTAAGGTCCTTTGGAGGAATCAACAAGTTGAAAGTTCTACATGGGAGGTCGAAGCGGCAATACAAAAGCGATATCCCTATATCTTCTATTCTACTCAAGCCTAACATACTAATTCGAAGTATTCTATGTGATTTCATATTTCATGTATCAACCCTATATGTCATATGCATGCATTTATATTTATGAATGACAAGTTCATGGTGATTTTGACACTTATATTGAGATTTTTGAAATGATGTTTAAGAGCATTAATGCATTCTTGTTGGAGCTGATTTCTTCATGATTACTCTTCTTATGTACACTTTTTTGACAGTTCGGAACGAATGTTTCCGACGGGAAGATATTGAAACGACCCCAAAAAGTGCTCGAAAATGTGCCTTCGAAGTGCCAGAAATCATAATTTCCATATAACTCAAAATCCGTGCGTGATATCAAAAATCTGACTTTATATTATTGATTAGGGGAAAATTTGAGTGGAAGATGGCTCTAACCCTTATTTTACAACGACTGTATCAAAAATTAAATTTTTAAATTTCTAAATTCCACTGAGCAGTGAGCATCCCTAGCGTGACGCGGCATAGACGCGCCTCCATGTTATTTTTTCCTAGTTATTTTATCTCAATACAAGTCTATTAGGTCTTGGTCCTAAGTATTTCCATACGTGAAAATACCTATACTTGCCATATTTCAACACTATCATACAAGACATTGTCCAATCCTCTCTCAAATACTTAGACAAATATTTCACACAAAATTCATGTGCCAAATCTCTTTCTGGATCTTAAGGAGTTCATTTAAGCTTCAAGTTCTCAATCCAATCTTCATCAAGGAATTCTCAAAGCTAAGGTATGTGGTTTTCTAGCATTGGGTCCTTTCACCAATGGTGCCCAAGCCTCATTTTTAAATAAATTGTGTGTTTCTTACTTGATTGACTTATGAGTCCTACTTATTATGAGTTTGACTATGAACTATGTTAAGGTTTCATAAAAGTGTGATTGTTTATGCATGTTTTGAGCTATAAATCCTTGATCTATCGTAAGATTTGATGAAGGGTTTTGATGTATATTGCATAGGGGTAAAATAAAGTGTTGGTGGGTGGTTTTACATTGAATTTATATGCATGATTGCACTCTTGAATTACATGGTTTTACACTAGCATTGCACACCCACCAAGTGTTTGATAAAATATCCGGTTAATGTATCTTGAGTTGTTAAGGCCTAATGCTTGGCATATGAGTTAAGTGACTTTAAGATGATGAAAGAATGGAATATATGTGTTGATTTCATGATATTTATCTATAGTGTTGTGTGTTGACCATAACCAATTGAAAGGGTTGATGCCTCAACCACCTTGGATGGGGGTCATATGCCATCAACCAATTAAGGGGTTAATACCTCAATCACTTCTGGAGGAGGACGGTCATGTTCGTCAACCAATTGAGGAGTTGATACCTAAATCACCCATGATGGGGGTGGGATGCCATCAACCAATTGAGGGGTTGATACCTCAATCACTTCCGATGGAGGGTGGTCATGTCCATCAGCAAATTGAGGGGTTGATTCATCAATCACTTTAAAGGGGTAGTCTACCTTGAATTTCAAGTACTAAGTTTCTTTGTCTATGATGATAGTATCTTCCTTCACATGTAATATGTCCTATAAAAGCATGTTTTACTTCAAGTGTCATTCATACATGTGATATTTTTATTTTGCTATCCATTGCTTATGATATTGCACTTTTACTATGTTGCCTTTCTCTTGTTGCATTGCAGCCTACATTCTTAGTACATTTAAACGTACTAAAGCACACTCTATGCCTACTTGATGTTACCATGTCGGAACCAGAGCTCCACTTGGTCAACCTCCTTCTCCCCGTGGCTAGTATGATTTCTCTCAAAGCAAGTTGGTGAGTCCTCAACTTTGAGAACATATGTCTCTTGATTTTCATTTTATGTATTAACTTACTCTATGTTGGAGACTTATGACTATGAGGGTGAGCCCGGAGATTGTCTTGGCCCCCACTCCTATCTATATTTTAGAAGTGTTGTTGGAACCTTATGATATATTATTGTTATACTCTATTGGCGTATTATGTTTCTATGGTATTAAAGTTGTCTTTTAGCCCCGTTTATCCCTATTTACTATCTCTTGTTGTTATTTGAATGCTTTCGCAACCAAGGATGTGTAGTGATATGTTATGAGACTTGTTTGGGGACCCTTCAAGTTCCCATTTGCCATGTCACGTCAGGCCCTTGGCTTGGGTCGTGACAGGCCAGTTGTGCTTGTCCGCACTGATATGCTTTGGCGCAGTTGCATATTGGAAATCATTAATTAGCGAAAATTATTTTTCGCTATAGGTCGTCTAAGGTTTACCTATCTTCCACTCAATTTTGCCCCCAAACAAGAATATGAAGTCGAATTTCTGAAATCACTCATGATTTTTGAGATATTAGAAAAATACTATTATGGGTCATTCTAAAGCACATGAGAGTTGTTTCTATTATTCTCAACATAATTATGAATGGAAGATTGATTAAAAATAGACTTGTTAGTTAGAGACATTTTTATAATATTCAACGTTTATTGTATGATGAAAGTTATAATTATATATTTCATAGTTTCATCTTTTCAAAGATAGATTTGGGTAATCGTATATGCTGATAAGATATTAGATACGGGACTATCCATTAACAATAAAGGTTATAATAGGCATTAGCACATGATCGAGTAAAGGATGCGACTGATGAAGTCCAGAGACTGATATTGGTTGAAAGCTTATATCATATATCTCTAGAGAAGAACATCGAAGAATCCATAAATGAGGAATAAAAACTTTGATGAAGATTCGGTCAATTAAATATTTGAATGATGAAAATGATAATGATAATAATATTTAATGAAGAATTGCAAAAATTTTAAGAATCAGATATATAATAACTTAAAATTGTTAAAGAAAGAAAAAAATGATTTTCCAATTGAAAAAAAAAGAAGAAGAAAAAAAGAAGAGATATGTATAATGTATGTGAACACACAAGGGATTTTTCCTTCTGAAAAATTTAAAAATGAGAAAGACAGAGAATAGGAGAGATAAGTTTTGTGTGAATTTGCAATAAAAATAAAAATATAGTCCAAATATGAAGGGTCAAAATTTGAGAAAAGCTACCATCCAATTTTTTCATCTATAATAAAGCCTAATTGGTACAGTAGTTTGATTTACCTCTCTTTTTCACTTAATCTCTTTTTGTATAAAACAAATATATAAACTAGCTTCTGACTAACTAAAGCAACGAAAAGATTGTTTTCCTTGGACAGTACCTGGGAGAAAGCTGGGCTAGTACTTGTAGCAAGAGTTGCTATTAGTTGTCCTCATTTTTTAGGTTCTGCTCAGGTATGTGTTAGACTACAAGAGTTATTATTTCTGCTTTTTTCATTGAGTGTTAGCTATTTAAATCGGTAATAGATATGATTTTTCAAATGGGATTAAGTAGAAACATGCCAACTGCTTATTTGATTTGGGTGATGAGCTACCTTAGCTAAAAAAAAATTAGAACAATCGATCGCGCCTGTAATTATCAAATTTTTGATTGGTATAACTTTATCATAGAACCTGCATGCAACCCAATTTCTGTAAATTAATGGGTCGTCGTTATGTTACCTAAGTGTTTGCTTTGATTATCTATTCTTACTCAAGATTCAAGCTATTATATGTCTTTACTTTTGGTTTTCCTCTCTTTGTTAGCTTATTCTGAATCTGCATGTTCTATTTGTTGTGTAGTAGCGTGCATAATGTCCTATTTGTTTTAAATTACCAAAAAATTTCTATTGAGATAAATCATTTCTAGGTATTTATTAAGGATAATTTAGTAAAAATATTCTTTATTTCTATGAATGAGTACTTTTTTAAAATTGAGTATTATTTTTCTGAACTTGAACTTCCATTTGATATTTTAGTATAGTTTGTAGGGTTTAGAAGTTGTTTGGGAAGCATACTTTGTGTAGTGAGGAGATGGAATGTGAGAACGAAGCATTTGATGGGTGCAAGAAAGACTTCCCATTGCTTCGTGGAAAAGGGGGTTCTCTCATTCTGTAAAGAAATGTTTGACAAAAATTTCTTGCGAGTTCTAGTAAAGTGTGATTCCTTCTTAACGCGTCTTTCTTGACCTAGTTTAAAGTACTTGTTTTAAATGTATAGTTGATTTTGACTTTTTATCACCATATTTGTCATTAGTTATTCTTGTAATAAGTATTCTCTGTGTTGGTGAAATCATTATACTTAAATTGAGTGCGTAGGTTGGTCTATTTTTGTAGTAGATTATGAGTCCAGTGTCTTAGGCTCCTAAATTTGTTATCAATTAGAAAGAAATTATATTAGTTTGTTCTTTTAAAATTTATAAAAAATAATATGTTAGTTTATGTTTTTTAAATTCATTGCCTTCTTTTGAATTTTCCTTTAGGCTACTAATGCGCATGAACGACCCCCAAATGTCTCATGCAGAATATCTACAAGTTCCTAAACTTGATCTTATTCTCAAAGGATTACTTGGAAAGAGTTCTTCAATTATTATCATGAGCTATTGCTTCTATATTGTGTACTAAGTATATGTTATATTACTCACCCAAGAGAAAAGGTGATATACATTATATTACTTAAACTTACTTTGCTTGAAGGATTTAAAAGGTCACTTTCCAGTTTCTAAAGAGCTAAACATAATAATGAAAAAAGGTGTGCTTATGAGCAACTTTATCATTCCATAATGTTTTCGTGGAAAAGCTTTCTGTTCATGACAAATTGTTAGGATTCGTTTATTTTGTTATGTTTCCTCTTGTAGTTACTTGAAAATCATGGAAATCTTTAAAGTCAACATTATTCCTGGAATGATCATTCTTGAGCACCTGTCAACATTTTTGTGTAATTCATCATTTATTAACCTTTGAAGCTTCTTAAAGGGAAGATACTTAACAGTGGTATTGAAGCATTTGCATGTTTGTAACGAACTACATTTTGATTTCTAGTCATAATGTAGATAACAAATCAATTTTCATGCTATATTTTCCATAGAAAGTATCTTGCATAAATGCATTAGTTAGTCTTAACATTCTCTTTTGCATTTGTCTTATAAGTAATTGTGCTATGAGAAATGCAGTCTCAGGTTTGTGGACTTGTGAGCACACAGAAGCGTTTTGATCATTTTGTCAATTTATTTATACCTAAATTTTGTTCTTCAATCATTAGCTTCAACGTCCAATGTCCTCTCTTCTCCCAGCAATCATCCGTAAAAGCTTCTTTGTTTTTCATCTTTTTGTTATATCCATCTAATTTCTCAGGTATTTTCTAAGTTCCTAAGTTTTTTAAGTTACATCGGGTGAAATATTATTTCTATCTTCCATATATGGCTTCAACATTATGTTTAGCAGTATCTATTTCCTAATTAATTGCTCCCCCTCAAAGCAGTAGAGCATATTTTGTAATTCTATTTATTGTTGAAGTTGTAAATTTATTTTTCTTGATCATGAGTGATTGAATCCTTAATGGTGATGTCATAATAATTTTGAATTCCTAAAGTAAACTTGCCTTTATATATGGAGCTCTCTTATATTTTGACATCCCATTTCATTGAAAATAGAATCTCATGATCTGGTTGAGACTTAATTAGCTTCCGCTACTAGTGTGCTACATTGTTGATTCTTCCAACATTTTCCATTTCTATTTTACTATTTCACCTCTTTTTGGTGACATGCTCTATTGCACAACTCCTTTTTCTGATGATTGTGTTAGTAGCGTCAGTAATTTTTTGACAATCATTCAAGAGATATTGTGTTTCTTCTTGGTATTCGTTCTAACAACGCCGAACATCTTTTTGGTTCATTCTTGTCGTTTCCACCTCTATTCAGTCTATGGTTATAACAACTTTTCTTGTCATTGGTCCAAAAACATTTTTAATTACTCTTCAACAATCAACTAAATCTAAGTCCATGACATCTAAGATTTTCATCCCAGTACGTCTTTGGTGTAAGAAGCACTTCTTGTTTTTTGGCCATGAAATCAACGATGATTTTCACATGGAGGACTCCACTACCCTTTTCATTTTGATGATTTTATTTGCTATTATAATGTTGTTTGAAATTATATGTTGTTTCAAACAAAGTACTAATAAAACCCACTTTGAGTTTGACTGGCTGTGTTGAAAGTCAAAAGAAGGATAACAATCGTGTAGGTCATTCTTAATGATTGTGTCCTAAGATATAAATCTCAAGAATTACGGAACTTCTCTTATTTCTTGTGATTCAATAATATAGAGGTCTTTCGAACATTGTAAACAACCATCTTTAGGATGTTGTTTTAATACAACTTCGACTTATGATTGAAATTCGTCCGACTATGGGACATCTTGTTTATTTTGGAAATATCAAGATCAATTATTCCATTTAAAATTTTAGGCTTCATTACTCAGGATTTTCTGATATATGAGCTAACCTGTGATTCCTACTTTATTTGTTGTACTGATCCTATATTTGGTATAGGACATTGGCCTTTGAATGGTCCCTATTCTTTCCATCTGGAAAAAGACAAGCCTTTGATATCAAAACATATTCCCCTTACAAGCCCCTGAGGCTATACTACCCCCCCTTACTAGCTTATGTTCTCCTTTCAACCCTTCTTGACCATCTTGATGCTTCAAAAATAGGAGCAAAACCATTACCCATATTGAATTCAAGTAATCACATAACCTAAGTGCTTATTTTGCATCACCCTTTTTGTCCTGGATCCGGGAAGAATATAATATAGGTAAAATGATGGACTATTTATGCTAAGGTACGATTATGTTGGTACTAAGGTAGTCTAAGAAGTTTCACTTTCTATAGTGATTTTCTCATTTGAGAAGAAAGGGGTATATTTTCAATAGCACCATTGAGGCTTTGCAAGAGATTAGAATCAAGTCAATTCTAGCTCCAATGCAGTAGGTGTAAGGTTAAGAACAGTACCACAAGGAAGAAAATGTTGTTGCATAGAAAAAGGGAATTACAATTTCAACCATCTTTTTGGGAGACCGATGTGATTTACTCCACCTAAACAATTGTGCTTTCCTTTTCTTGTTGGGTTAGTAAATTAAAAAATAGAAATTAAAGAGTTTTTGACATAAAATTGTCAATTTCAATTTAGGCCTGTTGAAATTCTCAAAATAGTGCTTCACTTGATCGACTAGTAGGTATCCTTATCTAGTGACAATTGGTTTTTACGTGATAATGTTTTTTCTACATGAAGTTAGGGAAGAAAGACTTGTTTAAAAAGAATTTGCGGAGATAACAATAAAAACATTTTCTCCTGCTAGAGCAATACATGGCATGCTTTCGATTTCATTCTTAAATATCTTTACAATTTATTTAATCCGGTTTCCTTTTTCATAACTACCCATGGCCATATGCATGTTTGTTGTTCTTTGAATTATCGTTGTGCATCTTCCTACTATTTGTTTTGTTCAAGATTCAGGAGGAGAATATACAAGAGACACATCATCCTAGAATGTAGTCTATTCTTGTTTTATTGATGGCCAACATTTTCTGGTAACACCTTTTTTTAACATTGTTCCATCTATCATTTTGGTAGATTGAAATATTCTTACCATTTTATGTGGTGCCATAAGAATCAATATATTTTTAATGAGACAGAACACAATGCAAAAGCAAAAAAAGACCAGAAAATGAGATGCAAAATTGAGATATAAATCCCCAGATCTCAAAAGTAATTACTAAAAGCCCTAACTAATTGTAGTAGATCTAATTATCCTTAAGGGCTAAGCATATTTTCTAGCAAATTCAGTTCTAAAACATAGATGAAAGTGATCTAGACCCCATGACTGAACAATTATAAACTATAATATGTATAAGATTAATTTTCTTCAATTAATCAAGTACGAATGATAAATACCCAGCACAAAATATAATTTTATCTCCTAAAAGAATCTTTCTTGTAAGGTTATAAGATAAAATCCTAATAAATGTTCTTGATATTTTCAAAAAACAAAATAAAACTAGTGTGTCTCAAGTTAAAATTTCAACAGAGACAAAACATTAGGTGTTTTTTTCCAATTGGTTCTAACCTTGGTGGATAGGGTTACTTGGTACTTGTTGCAACTCTGAGGTGACAAAAATCTCATGAAATTAGTCGAGGTATATGAAAACAAGGCTGAACACCACAATTATCAGTAAAGGAAAACAAATTCCAAGTAATGTAAAGAAAAGAATCTCTCAATATTATTGATAATAATGTCATGTCCAATATTCTAAAAGAACTCTATATAGGGGCCAATCATGGACTCCTCCCCTAGACATCAAGAGATTCAAATTCTACTTTTATGTAAATAATATGCAGTAAAACCTAACTGGAAACTTTAAACTAGGAAATATTAAACTAGGAAAGCATGTAACGTCAATCTCACACTTCTCCATACTACCTAACTAAATAAGTAGTCTTTTTTGGACTAAATCTTTTGACGTGTAAATAGCCCCACTTGGGCTGGCTTTTAGTTCTTTTTGGGCTTCATAGGTGCCCAAGTCCAATTCTTGAGCTTGGACCTAGACTATGTAATACAAGTAGATAGTGCAGCATTTAGTCCACTCTAATCATAGTTCTTGAGCTCTTTCCATGATAACTATCTTCTTGATTTTTTATTAAAGGCCAACAACATTGTCTCGTATCTCCTTAGCTTTTAGAACTTCATTATGTACTTTAACAGAGGTATGTCAACATGTATACTATTATTTCTCTAAATATTTATCAATATCATCTTGTACATCGCTTGAGTTTGTGTGTGTCTTGTATTCACCAATGAAGACCCAAGAATTTTAATATTCTTTTTCTCAAACTTTGCATTAAAAAAGATATTATAGTGGGATTAACGTCTTTGCAGGAAATCTTTTGGCCTAACATCATTAAATTTTTGTTTGAAAATCAATGAAAATTGATTTGAAGATCTGATTACTTTGTAACTCAGACGTTCAAAAGAAAAATACATGTACACAAGTTTTAGATCAACTTTTTTCTTTTAGGGAGCTATAACTTGTTTAAAATAAGTATCCTGATTCACACTAGATCCACAAAAACTTAATATTAATACTTTGATCAAATATAATTATGTTTCCAGTTTTATCACTTGCAAAGCAGGACACGCCAATGATGGCACTGTTTCTCTAAAACTAAGGTTAATGAGTATGTTTTCTGGTTTTGGATGGATGTTCCTGAATAGCTTTTTTTGAACAGATGAATCAATTGATTAATACGACCCCTCTTTGTTATACTTCTTGTCATCAAAGCAACTTGTTGATTTCCATCATATCTTATGAATGCGAAAATTCTGTTAGGTTCTTCTTCAATATATTAATTATTTGGTTTATAATCTAAAGTGTCAGATATCCTATCGGAATAGGAGAAGTAATTTTTTCATGAAGCAAGATCTATGTTTACATTGATTCTTGAGAGTTCTAGACCTTTCATCATGTGAATCAGCACTTATATCACATTACCGGTATTGAGTTCTCATTTTTTTAATTAACTGACCACCCTGGTCATTCTTTATCGAAATTACCAGAATTCTAAGGAAACATTTATTGAAAAGGTCAAAGAAGGAAAAGATAATTATTTATTTCCGAGGACTGGATAGGAGAATCTGTCCTACCTTTTATTATTGCAGATCAGGTTTGAATGTTCTGACAACTGGATGGAAACATGGTACTGCAGCTTATGGCATTATCTCGGAGATGGTTGTCTTTTTTAACTTGTAGATTAGCAGAAGCAATTTTTTAATATACGCAAAATTTGAAAGTCCAAAAGTAATATTCCAATGAACTACTTGGAGCTATTTACCTTAAGCAATTACAAGAGGAATAAAAAAAGGAGAGGTGTCAATTTCTCATTAATCATTTTTGAACAACATAGAGTTGTTGCTTGGCTGGATCAGATATGATTGCACTAATTTTGAAATATTATATGAATACTTCTTTCAATCCAGATAATGAATTTGTTTTATCAATAATGATAGATTGCATAATATTGTACATACTCGTTCTATTCCACATTAACTAAATTTGTGAGGTAACATATACACATTAAAAAAAAACCATCAAGGATATAGATTGAATCATAATTCTCAGTATTGATGTTTCTGAAATATAAATACAATTTTATAAATAGACTAATTTATACCCTAGAAAATATAAAATTCAATAAATGATATGGCAAATATGAAAAAATTTTCAAACATGTATTTTAAACTTTGAATAATTCAATTATTTTGAATAACACAAAAAGCCTCAAAATTTAACTTAAATTGGAATAGATGGAGTATTAATTATAGAAAATAAAGCTATCTATCATTTAGAAATAGTCGTCACGTGTTTCCAAATTTCTTTGGAACAAATTTGTGGTCTATAAAGATTAAAAGAAAATTTATTTTTCCCAAATGTGTTTTAAACATATTCCATGTTAGTTATGTTATCAAGAAAAGAATTTTTTTAACAAATGAAATTTTTTATCTTTATGGAATGAAATTTCAAATCATAGAGCACGTGTTATATTTGTATGTTATAACATGAAAGTTGTTATGCTATAGAGGGGGCAAATAGGTAGATTGGAACAGATTTGGATGGATTGAATATCGATTGATCCAAAATGGAATGAATCACATTCCATACATATAAAATATGAGATCCACTTTAATCTCTTAAAATCAAAAGAATTAAATCAAAGCTCGATTGCTAATGTTCAACTCTATCACTTCAACACTATTCCCAAATAATTATTTTTGACAAAGTTTATTTTTTCTTAAAAACAAATTCAATTTTTTTCTACCTTTGTACCCTATCACCCTCCCACTCCCTCCTCCCCTTATCCTCATTCCTTAGTCTGTGATTGCTATTATCTATATATTGAGACACTTTCTTATGATCTATTTTGACTATGAGGGTGAGCCCAACTACTTTGTCTTGGCCCCTGCTCTATCTATATATTTAGAGGTGTTGTTGGACAAGTTATGTAATTATGATATGAGCAATGATACTTGTCTTGATGATGATGTTTTGGCAAACTATCCCCTATCCCCTTTGCTCCTTGTACTTGTTTTATGTCTTTTACATTCTTCCAAGACCGATGATGTGTAATGAAAAGTTGAGAGGCTTGATTGGAGTTCCTTCAGGTTCCCCAGTCGCTGTGTCACATCTAGGCCCTAGGCTTGGGTCATGACACCTTAACTGGTAGATGGACTTACCATGCTCCATCATAGTGGTCAACGAATGTACCCCATAACTTGTAGATGGACATACCACCCTCCGTCATAGTGGTCAAGAAATATACCCCTTAACTGTTAGATGGACATACCACCCTCCATCATAGTGGTTGAGGCAAAGCATACCCTCAACAAGGTGTGGTCAACTAGCAACACTGTAGATACTTTTTCAAGAAATCAACACATAAATACATTACTTTCATCATTATAAAGTTTTATAAGTCATAAGTCATACAATGGACCATCAGTAACTCAAGAATCCTAAACCGGACATCTTATCAAACACTTGGTGTGTGTGTAATGCTAGTTCAAAATCATGCAATTCAAGAGTGAAAACATGTGAGAAAGCTTAATGTAAATCAACCCACCAACAGTAGGTAATACCCTCATGAAGTATAATTTGAAACCCTTCATCAAATCTCATAATAGAACATTGATTCAAAGCTCCTAATATGCTTAAACAGTTAGATTTTATGAAACCCCAACATAGTTTATACTCAAAATTCATAATAGAAGATACCCATATATAATCAACTTGAAAACATGCAATTTATATGAATAAGAAGGTTGGAAACCATGGTTGAAAGAACCCAATAGTTGAAACTCATACATCTCAACTTTGAAGATATCCTTGATGAAAATTTGAACGAGAACTGAATGCTTGAATGAATTCCTTAAGATCCGGAAGTGAGTTTAGAACACTTGAAATAGGTGAAAAATTTGGCTACGTGTTTGAGAGGGTTTTGGGCAATGTCTTGAATGATATGGGGTTGAAAAATGACTAAGTATAGTGCTTTTCACAGATAGGAAGGCATAGGCACAAGACCCCAAATCCTTAGGCCTAAACTGAAAAACTGGCAACAAAATACACTACTCCACGATGGCTCCGCATCGTGGAGAATGCACACCCCCACTGGAAATGAATTTTTTGGTGAAATGAAATTTCACTATGGGCCTCTTAAATTCGGGTTATACCTATTTCCTACTCAAGTTTTCCCCTGATCAAGAATATGAACTCGTATTTTTTATATCACACACAAATTTTGAGATATATGAAAATTACAATTATAAGCATTTCCGAGACACATTTTCGGGCACTTTTTTGGGGCGTTTCATTACCCCTCCCCTGGGAACATTCATCCCAAAGTGTCAAAGAAACATATATAAGAAGAGTAATAATGATGAAATTAGCCCCAAATAAAATGCAATAATGCACATAAACGCCATTTTCAAAAATCTCAAATTAAGTGACAAAAATGACCAGAAACTTGTCCACATAAATATGAATGCAAGAAAATGACATAATGGCTGATACATAAGTCTTGAAATCATATAGGGGACTTGAATAAGTAACTAAGGCTTCAGTAGAATGGAAGAGATAGGGATATCTCTTATGCATGTCCGCCTCGGCTTCCCATGTGGCACTTTCAACTTATTGATTTCTCCAAAGAACCTTGATGGAAGCAACATCCTTTTTCCTCAATCTCTTCACTTGTCATCAAAAATTTCTTTCGGAATCTCTTCGTAAGTAAGATTATCTCCAAAACACCCACAACATCAAGAGGCGCAATAGCACTAGGGTAATCCACACACTTCCTCAACATAGACACATAGAGGACCGGATGAACCATATTCATATTGTTTGGAAACTCCAAATTATAGGCCACCTTACCAATCCTCCTCAATCCTCTATAAGGACCCATAAATCTTGGACTCAATTTACCCTTTTACCAAAACGACCACACCCTTCATGGGCGAGACCTTCATATAGACCCAATCACCAACCTTAAATTCAAGCTCCTTTCTCATCACATTGGCATAGGACTTTTGTTGACTTTGGTCTATTTTTAACCTCTCCTTTGTCGTCCTCACCTTCTCTATGTCCTCCATAACAATTTCGAACCTAACAAAGCTATCTCCCCCACCTCAAACCATCTAACTAGGGACCTACTATGCCTACCATAAAGGGCCTCAAAAGGAGCCATACCAATGCTAGAATAATAGATGTTGTTTTGAATAATTTCAATGAGTGGAAGATGATCATCCCAAGTACCCTTAAACTCCGAAACATAATGTCTAAGCATATCCTCAAGAGTGTGGATAGTTCTTTCAACTTGGCAATCCATTTGAGGGCGAAAGGTCATCTTAAGCTTTACCTCGGTACTAAGACCTCTTTGGAAGGACCTACAAAAGTGAGAAGTTAATTGAGCACCACAATCTAATATGATAGATAAAGGCAACCCATGCATTCTAACCAACTCATGAATATACAATCTAGCATAATCTACGGCACCATAAGTAGTATTAATCGCTATGAAATGAGTAGACTTTGTCATTCTATCAACCACAACCCAAATGGCGTGAAAATGTCTTCTAGTCTTAAGCAACCCAACAACAAAATCCATCTTAATTTCCTCCCACTTCCAAGTAGGAATATCAATATCTTGGGCTAGGCCACGTAGCCTTTGATGTTCGACTTTGACTTGTTGGCAATTATGGCAACTGGATACAAACTTAGCCATTTCTCTCTTCATACCATCCCACCAAACACACTTTCCTTAAATCTCTATACATCATGGTAGAGTCGGGGTGAATACAATAGAAAGAATTATGAGCCTCTTAGCATATCATTTATACATCTTTGGTCGCGCAAGCAATTAAATAACAACAAGAGAATAGATATAGGGTAAAGGGACTTAGGGAAATTTTTACTAACATAAACCATCAAAAGTGTCAAAGCTTAAAGAAATAATTAAATAACTTGTCTAACAACACCTCTAGCATAGATTGGACGAGGGAAAAGATAACTTTTTGGGCTCACCCTTTGAAGTATCAAATTTCAACATAAGAGATAACAAAAATAGGAGTGCAAAGCTAGTGTCCCCGAACTTGAGGACTCACCAATAGCTAGTGTTCAAGATGACTAAGTAGCCACAGGGAGGATGATCATGAAGGGCTTCCGTTCTTACATTGTAACATCACGTAGGCATAGAATATATGTTAGTGCATTGGAATATACTAGGTAGTAGGATGCAATGCAACAAGAGATAGGCAACATAATCAAAATTCATATACATAAGCAAGAGATAGTATATTAGCAACATGGCATGATGATCAATGCTTAAAGTAAAACATGCTCATGTAGAACATAATACATGTGTAGGAAGAGATCATCACTATAGTCCAAGAAACTAGCACTTGGAATCTAAGGTATAACACCCCTTTGAGGGTGATCAAGATATATACCCCTCAATCAGTAGATGGACATCACACCCTCTATCGTAGTGGTCAAGGTATAAACTCCTTAACTATTAAATAGACATACCACCCTCCATCATAGTGGTCAAGGAATGTACCCGTTAACTGGTAGATGGACATATCAACCTCCATCATAGTGGTCAAGAAATATACCCCTTAACTGGTAGATGGACATACCACCCTCCATCATAGTGGTTGAGGCAAAGCACCCCCTCAACAAGGTATGGTCAACTTTCAACACTACATATAATTTTATAACAAATCAATACATAAATATAATACGTGCATCATTACAAGGATACTTAAATGATAAGTCATGCAATGGACCATCAATAACTCAAGAACCCTAAACCGGACATTTTATGAAAAACATGGTGGGTGTGTAATGCTAGTTCAAAGTCATACCATTCAAGAATTAAAACTTGTGAGAAAACTTAATGTAAATCAACCCACCAACACTTGGTAATACACTCATGCAATATACATTAAAACCCTTCATCAAATCTCATAATAGAACATAGATTCAAAGTTCAAAACTTGCTTAAAATATCATATTTTATGAAACGCCAACATAGTTTATAATCAAAATTCATAATAGAAGATACCCATAGATAATCAACTTGAAAACATGCAATTTACATGAAAAAGAAGGTTACACACCATTGCTAAAGAACCCAATGGTTGAAACCCACATACCTAAACTTTGAAGATTTTCTTGATGAAAATTTGAATGAGAACTTGAAGCTTGAATGAATTATTTAAGATCCAAAAGTGAGTTTGGGACACAAAAAATGGGTGAAATATTTTGCTAAGTGTTTCAGAGGGTTTTGGGGAAAGTCTTGAATGATATAGGATTGACAAATGACTAAGTATAGGGGTTTTTATGCATAGGAAGGCTTAGTCTCAAGACCCAAAGCCTTAAGTCAAAACAAAAAACTTGCAACAAAATACAGGAGCCTTCGCGGAGAGAATGTGCACCCCTACTAGAAATGAAATTTTTGGCTAAATGGAATTTTGCTACGGGTTCTCTAAAATTTTGGTTACACCTATTTTCGACTCAAGTTTTCCACCTAATCAAGAATATAATGTCAGATTTTTGATGTCACGCATGGAATTAGAGATATATGAAAATTACTGTTATGAGAACTTTTGAGGCACATTTTTGGGCAGTTTTTGCGACAGTTCAACTAAGATAGCTCTGGGGTTTATGGATATGTTTCCGCCTGATTTGCCATGTGTTCCTTCAGATTGTGATAGTGATTTTGCTATTAATGTGGAGTTAGGCACTATGCCCATTTCTATTACCCCTTATCGGATGGCTCCAGCTAAATTGAAAGAGTTAAAGGAGTAGTTAGAGCATTTGTTGGGAAATGGATTCATTCATCTTGGTGTATCTCCTTGGGGTGTTCCTATCTCATTCATGAAGAAGAAGGATGGAACTTTGCATATAAGTATTGATTATCGCCAACTGAATAAAGTGACCATCATGAACAAGTATCCTTTGCCTTGAATGGATGATCTATTTGACTAGTTGTAGGGTGCTTTGGTGTATTCCAAGAATGGTTTAAGGTCTATATATTATAAATTAAGAGTTTGGGAGTTTGATATCCCGAAGAGAACATTCAGGACCCGTTATGCCTATTAAGAGTTTGTAGTTATGTCTGTTGGGTTGACTAATACCTCCACCACTATTATGGAGTTGATGAATCAGGTGTCAGACCATATTTGGATATATTCATGATAGTGTTCATTGATGACATCTTTGTTTACTCCACGAGTGAGTCCGACTATGTACAACACTTAAGGAATGTGCTTCAGAGGTTGATGGAAGAGAAGTTGTAATCCAAGTTTTCAAAATGTGTGTTCTGCCTTGAGTCTATAGCATTCCGTGGGCATGTGGTGACAAAAGATGGTATTATGGTTGATTAGGTCAAGGTAGCAGTAGTTCGAGAGTGGGCTAGGTTGGCTTCTGTGATTGAGATTCAGAGAGTTATTGGTTTGGCAGAGTACTCTTGACATTTTGTGTAGGGATTCTCTTCTATTGTTGCCTCGTGGACTTGGCTTGCTCAGAAAGATGTGGCCTTTCAGTAGTTGGAGAAGTGTGCGGCAAGCTCAAGGAGTTTTTAATTTTAGCACCTATTCTTTCTTTGCCCGGGGAGAGAGTACCTTTTATGGTGTATTGTGATATTTCTTGAGTGGGTTTGGATGGAGTGTTGATGCAAAAGGGGAAAGTGATAACATATGCTTCTAGACAGTTGAAGGTGCATGAGAAAAACTACCCTACCCATGATTAGAGATGGTTGTGGTGGTGTTTGTATTGAAGTTGTGGTGACATTATCTCTATAGGGTGCATTATGAGATCTTTATGTTCACTGTAGTATCAAATACATCTTTTCTCAAACTAATTTGACCATTAGACAATGTCGATGGTTATTTTATAGAAAGACTAAGATATCCCTATTTTATATCTTCAGGAAAAGGTAAATGTGATGGAAGATGCTTTGAGCTAGAAGGTCACCAGCATGGGGAGTTTGGCATCCTTAAGGGCGAAGGAGAGACCCTTAGATTTAGAGGTTCAATCACTTGCTAGAAAACTAGTTTGGTTTGATATTTCTCCCCCTCATAGTATTTTAGCCTTTGTGGAGGCTATGTTTTCATTGCTTGATAAGGTATATGCTTACCTGAGCGATCATTCTAGACTGTGCCTTATTTGCGATAAGGGTTGAGGGGTGAAGCAAAAACGACTACTATCAATTTGGAGGGTACTTTGAGGATTAATGGTTGAGTTTGTGATCCCAAGATAGGAGATTATGTGAAATTGATATTGGAAGAAGCTCATTGTAGTAGGTATTCTATCCATCTCAATGCAGCCAAGATGTACCATGATTTGAAACAACATTATTGGTGGTGCAGGATGAGGAAAGACATTGTTGAGTTTGTGGAAAAGTGCTTTAATTGTCAACAAGTCAAATAAGAGCACCAAAGGCTGAGGTGGTGTCAAATTGAAGCACATTTGGTGCCTAAAACATAGCATTTTTGCATGTTTTTAATGTGACTTTTTATGGTTTTTATGTGTTTTGGTCTCGTTTTTGTAGAAAATATAGGCTGGCATAATTTTAGGAGAAAATTGTAGATTTTGATGAAGTTTAGGACATACAAGCCATCCTATGAGTCGTAGCCCAAGCTACGAGTCATCATGTGTCCTTGTAGCCAGAAATAGTATTGAAAAATTAGGAATTTACAAATTGAAGGTCTACTATACGAGGCTAACCTTCGAGTCGTAGGTCTCACTGTGACTCGTAGGTTGGGGCCTCCTAGCCAGGAATATTGTTGCCAGAATTTGTACCAAGAACTACAACTAAATATTATGAGTCGTAGAGCTGACTATGACTCATAGTAATGGATCATAGTAGTCAAGTCTAAAATGCCGAGTGCTGACTACGAAAGCCCAATTATGACTCGTAGGTCACCCTCCGAGTTGTACCTTCGAACTATATCTTCTGCCAGTAGTATTTTCTATTTTATTTTTTGGGTCTTTTTGTAAATGGTATAAATAGTTAATTATAGAGGCTTTGTAGGAGGGACTTGACACTTTTACAGATTCTATAACTTTGAATATTCTTAGAGAGCATTTTTCATAGGGTTTAGGGTAGATTTTAGGATTTTATTTTTATGACCCATTTTGGGGGATTTGAAATCACTTATACTCTAACTCCATTGATTTAGGCTTGTGGTTTCAACATCAAGGTGGTTTTCTTCTTTATAGTTTTAGGTAATCTCTATGCCATGTTTATTATACTCATCATTTGCGAAGTTGCCCTAGCCTTGAGTGGCTAATAACCCACAACTTGGGGTCGTGGGAACCATGAGGAGTCGACTTGAAATAAGCCAGATTTTGTGTATTTCTTTTATTGGGTATTTGCATGTATTGTGTACTTCCTGTAAATTTGAATGTTGTTTGATAGTGACTAACACCAAACCTCGCCCACTATCACGATATCGACCTAGGTTGTAATGAATAGGAAAAGGAAAGTAGATGAAAGGATTCGATTGATGTCTTATCGTCTAATCAACAAAATGTGACCAAGAGGAGGTTGACTGGGACAATGGGTAACAGTTAGTTGGCACACCATGGTCGCCGACCAAGCGCCATAGTTAAATTCGACCTTCACCTTCACAAAAGGGCTTGAAGAACCAAAGTTTTCATCCTACATGTAATATCTCAATTAGAATTATGTTATCCGGGGTAATTGAGTTAACGAATGTTGCGGAACACATTTCCCATGTTGTCCCTCAATTTGATTGTCTCTTTGCATTAATAGTGTAGTGTTTTTATTTTCTTTCATTTCAAGTTGCAAACTTCCCCCTAATCTAGAGAAAATAGTTGATTGATGGTTGAAAAAATTATTAGTGAGTCAATATGGTCAACCCTGTATTCCCTGTGGATTCGACCCTAATTTCCGGTTATGTTTATACTTGATAATAGCTGCTTTACTGTTGGAGCGTGAACATAAAAAATTATGTCACCATTGCTAGGGAGTGCGGCTAGGTTGTTGACTTGATTGCACTAGTAGTTAGTTCAAGTATTAATTTCTAGCTTCTCTTGTATTTTACTTTTGTTTTTGTCTTTGTTGTTTATCTTTGCTTGCAGGGTTTACTAGTTTTCTATGCCCAACACAAGGGGCCAAGGCAATCCCTTAGTTCTAACTAACATGGAGATCCACCAAATTGCTAGAAGAATGGCCTAAAAAAATGAGGACATCCCCATTGATGAACTACTGGTCAATATGATGGATGGATAGAGATGAAAACCCACATAAAAGAGAATATAGGCCACATCATAGGGAGTTCAACAACAATGCACATGGTTGGAATCAATATCGGTTGAACCCTATAGCCATGGATGTTATTGGAGCAATAGTGTTGCCACCACTACCGGCCGGCACTAAGTGTACTGTGTCTAGTGGCCTTCTACAAATGCTTCAAAATTGTGGTTTGTTTGTGGGGCTACCTTTGGAGGATCCACATAGCCATCTCCATAATGTTGCAATTTTTTGCAAGAGTGTGGTGGGTACACAAAATCTTTCAATGGATGTGGTTGGTTTATGAGAGTTCCCTCTATCTCTAACTGGAAATGCGGCAATATGGTTATCAGAACTTCCACAAAGTTCGTTCACAAGTTGGGCCAAGCTACAAAGAGCCTTTTTAGAGAGGTATTTATCCATGGTCCAAAAAGCTTAAGCTCAAAGATCAAATTAATAACTTTGAACAATTGCTAGGTGATTCAATTAGTATAACGTGGGAAAGATTCAGCAAGTGCTTGAGGATGGTTCTGGATCACAAAATTTTTTATGATGTCTTAGTGGAGATCTTTTATTGTGCACTTGACAAGAATAGTCAAGCTTATGTCGATACTATTATAGGAGACATGTTTCTTTATCAACCTTTTGTACCAATCGCCAAAAGAATTGAGCAAGTGGAAAACGAACTGTGCATAGGACTTTGAAAATGATGAGATCTGATATTTCAAGCATATATCAAAAGATAGAGTCTCACTCATTGGCCATTAAATAGTTAGAGCATCAATTTGGACAAGATTCTTCTCAATTGAACCAATGCCAATAGGGCACTTTGCCAAGTAACACGGTAAAAAATCCAAAGAATGATGGGCATTGCATGGAAGTCATGATGAGAAATGGGAAGAGAACCATAGATCCCATAGTGCTGGTGGTTGATGATGAAGCTTGTGAGAAGGGTCTTGATTACAAAGTTGTGGTGGAGTGTCACGACTGGGACCTAGGGCCTAGTTGTACCGGTGAATGGGGAACCAAAAACAAGACACTTAGCATATCATTACACACCCTTGGTCGCGAAAGCAATTAAATAACCTTGAAAGAATAGAAATAAGGGGAAAGGGACTAAGGGAGAACTTTCATAATTTAAAAATCAAGAGACAAGAGCATCAAGGCTCATAACATAATTACACATCATGTCTAACACCTTTACTACATGGATACTTAGCGGGAGCCAAGATAGGCCACCGGTCAGTCTCATAATCAACACATACATCAAAGGAAGAGAGTCTCAATACATAGTATAAGATCAAAGACATGGCCCTCGGAATGGAGGACTCACCACGTAACTTGAATAGATAACACTAGCCATGTGGAGGAGGATGATGGCCAAATAGAGCTTCGGTTCCTACATGGTAACATGATGTAGGCATAGAGTACGCATTACTTTTGAATGAACTAACTATGTAGGATGCAATGCAACAAGAGATAGGCAACATAATCGAAATGCATAATCATAGGCACTAAGTGAGCATATAGAAATATGACATGTATCAATAATGCTTGAAATGAAACATGCTTATATAAAACATATTACATATATAAGAAAATGCCATCATCATAGAATAAGCATACTAGTACTTGGAATCATAGGTTAGTACCCCCTTGGAGGGTGATCTAAGTATATACCCCTCAATTGGTAGATGGACATCACACCCTCCATCATAGTGGTCAAGGTATCAGCCCCTTAACGTGGTTAATGGGTTTCACACCCTCCATCATGGTAGTCAAGGTATCAACCCCTTAACATGGTTAATTGACTTCACACCCTCCATCATAATGGTCAAGGTATTAACCCCTCAACAAGGTTAATGGACTTCACAACCTCCATCATAGTGGTCAAGGTATTAACCCCTCAACAAGCTTAATCGACTTCACACCCTCCATCTTAGTGGTCAAGGTATCTACCCCTCAACAAGGTAAATGGATTTCACACTCTCCATCATATAGGTCAAGGTATCAACCCCTTAACATGGTTAATGGACTTCACACTCACCATCATAGTGGTCATGGTAAGCACCCCCTCAATAAGGTTTGGTCAACATGCAACCCTAGAGATACTTTTTAAGAAATCATCATACCATTACATTACTTTGATAACCATAAAGTCATATATCTCATATGCCAAGCATTAGGCCTTCAACAACTCAAACATCAATAACCAAACACATTTCATCGAACACTTGGCGGGTGTGTAATGCTAGTGTAAAACCATGCAATTCAAGAGCAGAATGATGCTAGAAAATTCAGTGTAAAACCATCAATAGATATTTGGTAATGCCCTCAAGCTATATACATTAAAACCCTTTATCAAATCTCACAATAGATCTTAGATTCAGAGAGCTAAAAACATGCTAAAACAGTCACAATTTCATGGAACCTCAACATAGTGTGCAGTGAAATTCATAATAGGTAAGACCCATGAATAAATCAACTTTAAATCATGCAATTTAGGTAAAATGGATGATTGGACACCATGGGACTTGATTGGAGATAAGACCCAACTGTTAAACCCCATATACATTAGCTTTAGAGAAACCTTGAAGAAGATTGGAGATGGAGGCTTGAAGTTTGAATGAGAACCTTAAAATTAGGATGAGTTTTGGTACTTGATTATAGAAAGAAACATGAGTCTAAGTATTTGAGTGAGTTTTGGGGAATGTCATTAATGATATGATGGTGAAATATGGCTACATATATGTATTTTAATGTATGGGGATGTTTAGGCCCAAGAAACAAAAGTCTTGGACCGGAATAAAAAAACTTGGCACAAAACAAAGCAATGCGCATATCTCACTGGAAATTGCTCACTTTGAAAATTAAAATTGTTAATTGTACACTCTAAAATCAGGGTTAGACCTATTTTCCACTCAAGTTTGCCCCCCTAAACATTAATCTGAAGTCAGATTTTCGATATCACACATAGATTTTGAGATATATGAAAATTACGATTCTCGATACTTTCGAGGCACATTTTCGGGCACCTTTTTGGGGTCGTTTCAATATCTCCCCCTTGGGAAAATTCATCCCCAAATGTCAAAGAAACATACAAGAGAAGGGTGATCATGAAGAAATCAGCCCCAACAAGAATGCAATAGTGCACTTAAATACCACTTTTAACCTCTCAACATAGTGTGAAAATCATCATGAACTTGCCAACGTAAACATGAATGCATGCAATGACATAGGGGCCGAAACAGAAGACCTGAAATCACAAAAAGGGCTTTACGTGTTATCATAAGCTTAATAGAATAAAAGAGATATGGACATTGCTTCTCTTTTCTCACTCTGGCTCCCCAAGAGACACTTTCAACTTAATGATTCTTCCAAAGGGCCTTCACGAATACTACATCCTTAGCAATCAGCTTCTCCACCCGTTCACACAATACCTTCACCGTAACCTTCTCTTAAGCCAATTTATCCTCCACAATAATAACAACCTCAAAGAGCTCTGAAGTTCTAGAGTCACCAACATATCCCTCTCAACCTAAAAGCATGAAGATCCGGACAAACCATACCCCTATCCTAGGAAATCCCCATTCATATGCAACCTTATCAATCTTCCTATACTCTCTGTAAGGACATACAACAAGGAAACTTAATCATCAAGCTTATCCACTCATAGACCACTTGGTACTATAAACAACCATCTCCCCCTTGGGAGACAACTCCACTATGCCATTCTTCCACCCAAAACTTCCAACTCTAATAAGGCGAAATCAACGCCTTAATTAATCTAGACCTCTTCAAGCAAAGAAAATTGGAGCTACCAAGAACACTACACCACCATACTCAACTTCCTCTATCCTAACTCCCAATCTAGGCAGCTGATGGACCTCTTTAGTTACTTCTTTGCCACCATCATCAACATATGCTAGGCCACTTAGAGCACCGACCACAATATTAGCCTTAACTAGGAAATATAATGCACACCCATATCATGATCCTTAAGGAGTTCTAACCACCTTCTATGTTATCCTCAACTCACAATGATCACATTAAGAAAACAACTTCTCCTCCCACCATGACTTCCAACACTACTCCCACATTTTTCACAAGCTCTAAATAAGTCACTACTCTATCGCTAGAGTCTACCATATAGCATGTCAAGGTAGGGTTTTTAAGACCCTATTCATGAAATCTATGGACATAGATATTGTATAAGTTAACTAGACAATCCCAATAATACTAAAAATACTCACTCCTAGTCCGAAAAGACACTTAGGGGTATCACCTAACCTCATCCTCACTTACGGACAACACTCAAACCAAAGATCAATCTTAGAGAAATGGCTAACCCATTGTAGTTGACCAAATAGATTGACCATCCATAACTATCATATTACAACCTTACATTTTCTACAATCAAAGGAGACACAATATGTCTGTACTAATCCACCAGAAGTATGACATCCAAATCCACCACATCTAACTCAAACAAGATCACAAGACAAGACTTTAACCAATAAGAACATGGAGAAACCCTTATAAACCTTCCTAGAAACAATAGACTCACATAACCAAATCTTATTATCATTAGAAGGAGTAATGAAAGGAAGTAGTGACCCACGAAACTATCAAAGCATGCACAATAACATCAAGAAAAGCCTTTAACATACAAGTAGCATCATCGGGCACCTTGTCCCCTCCTTGCCTTCTTTCAATCACATTGAACTGATTACATCTTGGAGTACCCCCTTGATCAACATCATCTACCTCTTCCTTGTTGCCCCTAAGAGGACAATCTATTATCATGTGGACCATCTCCTGACAACCATAACAAGCATTGTTTTTCTTTAAGCATGTGCCATCATGATATTTGCCACATTTTGGGCACATAGCATAAGCTACAATACCACCACGATCTTTGGGACTTTAGAACTTTCCTTTACCACACGCCCTCTTGGCCTCCTTACCCCTCCTTTTTCTGATCTTTTGCTCCTCCAATTGTTCGGCATAAGTCATCAAGTGGGACAAATCCATGTCACTAATCAACATAGCAGACTGGCACTCCTTATTCACCAAGTCAAATACACCTATTACAAACTTATTCATCCTAAAGCTCGGATCGACAACCAAGAGGGGAGCATACTTAGAAAGTTTGTTAAACATGAGGGCATACTCCCTCACAATCATTGACCCTTGTTTGAAGTTCATGAACTCCATCATCTTGGCCTCCCTAAGCTCAAGAGGGAAGAACCGATTAAGAAAAGCCACCTTAAATTCTTCCTATATGACCACATTATTGTTTTCTTTTTCCTCCTTCCATTGAGCATACCATATTTAGGCCACCCACTTAAGTTGGTAAGCCACCAACTCCGCCTTCTCTTCTGATCTAAAACCAAAATAGTCAATACTTTGCAAACCACATATATGAATTCTTGAGGGTCCTTATCCACTTTTAACCCATAGAACTCTGGTGGATTCATCTTCATGAAGTCCATCACTCAAGATGCCAGAGTAGGAGCATGAATGACTTGGGCCCCTTAGTTGACTTGATTAGCCACGGCTTAAGCTAGCAATCTGAGAGCATCCCAAAAATCTTCATGAACTGGTCCCCCATCTTGAGGAGCCTGAGGAGTGGGAAGAGCCAGTTGTTCCTCGGGAGTATGGGCTCTTCTTCCTCTTGTGTTAGGCATGGTCTAGCATATCAAAGAACAATCATTAGGGGTAATAACCTTACCTCAACTATATAGCACGACATTGACCATGAAGAAGGGAAACATTTTCTAAAATATCTCATAGCCTCTTGCTCATAGTAAAGGTGCACAACACAACCATAAACAAGACTAATCGACGCGATGAGTTGGACACGGAGGACTTAACAACCTTTTGGTATGATACTATCTTTGTAATGACCTGAACCTAGGGCCTAAACTTGATCGGCGAATAAGGAACCCGACGGAACCCCAAATAAGCCTCTTAGCATATGATTACACATTATTAGTCACGAAAGAAATTAAATAATATGGAATGAATAGAAATAAGGGCAAAGGGATTAAGGGAGAACTTTCAGAATATAAAAATCAAGAGACAAGAGAGTCAAGGCTCATAGCATAATTAAATATCATGTCCAACAACACCTCTATTACATAGTTACTTAGCGGAGGACAACAGAAGCAACCATGCACAGCCTTATAATCAAAGTATAGATGAAAGGAAGAGAGTCTCAATACATAGTGTAAGATGAAAGACATGACCCTTGGAATGGAGGACTCACCAAATAGCTTGAATAGATACAACTAGCCATGTAGAGGAGGATGATGACAAAAGGAGCTCTCGTTCCTACATAATAACATCATGTTGGCATAGAGTATGCGTTAGTATATTTGAATGTACAAAGTATATAGGATACAATGCAAGAAGAGATAGACAACATAATCGAAATGCATAAACATAGGCAATTAGTGAGCATGTAGCAATATGACATGTATTAATGATGCTTGTAGTAAAACAAGATTATATAGAACATATGAAATATGTAAGAAGAGATCATCATCATAGACCAAGCATACTAGTACTCTGAATCCAATGCTTAACACCCCCTTGGAGGGTGATCAAGGTATATACCCCTCAATAGGTAGATGGACATCACACCCTCCATCATAGCAGTCAAGGTATCAACCTCTCAATGTGGTTAATGGACTTCACACCCTCCATTATAGTGGTAAAGGTATCAACCCCTTAACATGGTTAATAGACTTCACATCCTCCATCATAATGGTCAAGATATCAACCCCTTACAAGGATAATGGACTTCACACCTTCTATCATTGTGGCCAAGGTATAATCCCCTCAACAAGGTTAATAGACTTCGCACTCTCCATCATTGTGGTCAATGTTTCAACCCCTTAATACAGTTAATGGACTTCACACCCTCCATCATAGTTGTCATGGTAAGAACCCCCTTAATAAGGTATGGTCAACATGCAACCGTAGGGATACTTTTCAGGAAATGATCATAATATTACATGAATTTCATCACAATAAAGTCATATATCTCATACGTAGAGCATTAGGCCTTCAAAAACTCAAGAATCAATAACTAGACATTTCATCGAACACTTGGTGGGTGTGTAATACTAGTGTAAATCCATGCAATTCAATAGTGGAATCATGCTAGAAAATTCAGTGCAAAACCATCAATAGACACTTGGTATACCCTTAAAAAATATACATTAAACCCTTCATTAAATCTCACAACAGATCTTAGATTCATAGCTCAACACATGCTAAAACAGTCACAATTTCATGAAGCCCCAACATAGTGTCCGGTGAAATTCATAATAAGTAAGATGCATAAGTAAATCAATTTTAAATCATGCAATTTAGGTAAAAAGGAAGCTTGGACACAATGGGTGAAAGTACCTAATGGTTTAAACCCATATACACTTAGCTTTGTAGAATCCTTGAAGAAGATTGGAGATGGAGACTTGAAGATTGAATGAGAACGTTAAGATTCGGATGAGTTTTGGGACTTGATATTGGAGAGAAATATGAGTCTAAGTTTTTGAGTGAGTTTTTTGGAATGTCTTGAATAATATGAAGGTAAAATATGGCTAAGTACAGGTATTTTAGCGTATGGGAAGGTTTAGGCCGAGGACCCAAAAACCTTTGACCAAAAAAAATAACTAGGCACAAAATAAAGCACTGGTTTGTCATGCTAGCAATGCGCATACCTCACTAGAAATTGCTCACTTTGAAAATTGAAATTGTGAATTGTTCGTACTGAAATTGGATCTAGACCCATTTCCCACACAATTTTTCCCCCCAAACAAGAATATGAAATCAAATTTTTGATATCATGCACGAATTGTGAGATATATAGAAATTATGATTTGCGATACTTCCATTGTACATTTTTGGGCACTTTTTGGGGTCATTTTATGGAGGAAGACAGTTTGGAAAGCAATGAAATGCAAAGTAAAGAAGTGAAGGGAAAAAAAGGGAAAGGTAATCCCAAATCCTCCTCCCCTGTTTCATCAAAGACTGAAGAAAAAGGACGAGGATAGTAAATTCAAACACTTCCTTTCGATGCTAAAGTAATTATCCATTAACATCCTACTTCTAGAAGCATTGGAGAAGATGCCTGGGTATGCTAAGTACATGAAGGATTTGGTGATGAAAAGCAAACATTGAGCTAAGAGCTTTCGCAAGAGCTCAAACAATGTAGTAGCAGCATGATGAAATAGCTAGTCCAAAAGAGGGAAGACCTCGGTGCGTTCACCATTCCTTGTACCATCGGTGATGTTGAGTTCGTAAAAGCTTTATGTGATCTTGGAGCAAGCATAAATTTGATGCCCCTTGTAAGTTTCGAAAGGCTTGATCTTGGTACTCCTACTCCCACAAGAATGTGATTGCTTATGACAGATAGAACAATCAAAAAGCCAGAAAGGATAATATTTGATGTGCTTGAAAAATTTGATAAATTCATCTTTCCTATTAATTTCGTGATCCTTGATTGTGAGGTTGATTTTGAGGTGCCCATTATATTGGGAAGAATATTTCTACCAAACTGAAGAGCTTAGGTGGATATGGATTCTGGAAAACTGTTGCTCAGGGTCAATGATGCAGAGGTTGTTATTGACATCCGCCAAACAATGAATCACCCAGATGAGTTCAAGAGAAAAGTGTGGGACATTGATGATTTTTGATGATGGATGATGACAAAGTTGAGCCACAACGTTAAATAAGGCGCTTCATGGAAGGAAACCAAAGTATCTTATATGTTTTTGGCTTGTTTTTAACATTATTTTGGTTGTTTAAATTGTTAGGCAGAGGACTATTTCTTTTTTTTTTTTATTTTTAAGTCATTGAATCAGCTGTGATGTTTTGAAAATTAGAGTATCTTGATATTTTGTATGCAGGTATGAATCAAGTGTTAAATATGTGAAAAAAACTACTTTTGATGTAGCCTCTGTGACCACATCTATGAGTCATAGTGTGCCGTAGTCATGCCTCGTAGAGAGAAACAATATTTGATTGAAATTCGCATATACACTATGAGCCAACTTTACAATTCGTAGTCCATCCTACGAGTCTTAAGTAAGGTTTGTAGTGCCCATGTATGATTTTTGAATTTTTCTATATGTTAGGGTCTGCTACAAGACCATGTCCTATGAGTCATAGATAGCCCTAAGACTCATAGTCGGGGTTTCGTAGCCCCGATTTACAGAATTTTAAAACATGACCCGGTAGGGGTATATTAAGGATCAAAATGATTTTGAATCCTAATTTCCCTATTTTAAAACCTTACTTCCCCCCAAATTGCCCCCAAATATTTCAAACACCGTTCCAATAAGTTTTTACGACAACCCACATCATTTTCCGGCAATATTTACGGTGATCACTATTACTCTAGGGTTTTGGCTTCCCATTTTCCTTCAGTTCTTCTACTTGTTTCTTATTTTCTCAATTGGTAAGCTTTCTTGATAAAATATTGCACACAACATTTGTTTATCTTCTTAAAATTGCTGGTTGATTCTGTGTTTAGATGTGATGTTGAAAGTACATATGAGAAAATGGTTGTCTAAAAATGAAAAGTAGAGTTTGTCTATTAAAATTCCTTAATGTTGTTTTGAATTGATTCGCTCTTGTTGGTTAATTTTTCTATTGATACCTTGTCATACCTAGTGTTGGTCTTGGTCATTGTAGTGAATAATTGTGGATTAATTAGCTGTTGGGTTCATGCTGAGGTGCAATTTGGTCATTGATATGTGTTTGGGTTTAGAATGAACTTTTGAGATACCCTTTTAATGAATTCACTTTTGATCCCTTGGAAATCCCATGATTTTGTGTAGTTTCATCGATGTTAGTTTAGGGATGGAAAACTTTTTAGTGATTCTCGAATGTGTTGGGATGTTTTTGTTTGATTATCTAATTATTGATGCAATTTGTGGGGTAATTGTGTTTTGGATGTTCATGACTAGGGTCGTATGAATATTGACATACTTGTTGAATTGATTGAGAGAGTTGCTTCAAATGATGTTTGAATTATGTTATGATTGATTATAGGTTGTGTGGTTAAGTCACAGGCACCACAGGTGCCTGTTGTTTCCTACTACGAGGCCTTCCTATGACCCGTAGGAGGTCCTACGGGTCATAGTGGCCTTCCGTATGGAACAACAGTCACCTATGGTTCCATAACATTTACGATATGAGACCCCCCCCCTACATGTTGTAGTGTCCACTGCGGACCATAATGAAGGTCTCATAGAGCTATCTTGAGCTTTGAAATGCTTTTGACAATTAATACGAACCCAGACTACAACTTGTAGGTCACCCGACGAGTTGTACTTGTGCCTCATACCTGCAAATCTGCAGCTGGTGGAGTGTCTAATTTTTTCTATATTTTACTTTTTTCTCTTGTTTTTTCTTGTTGCTTTCTCTGTTTGTGTTTTGATGTTATTGCAACTATGGTGTTCATTTGTGGTACGGGATGTAATTTTCAGGTGTAATGCCTCCAAAGATAAAATGTTATCTGGGCCTTTCATAGAAATATGATAGATGAGGCCTCAGATACCGAACAAACAGAGGGATTTGAAGAGGTCCATAGTGTCACGCGCCGTAAATAGGCTTAGGCATGACCGGGAAATAGGGAATCCAAAGGAACCCTATACAAGCCTCATATCATATCGTTACACATCCTTGGTTGCAGAAGCAATTAAGATGACAATAAGACATAAGCATAAACAACGGGATTTCGGACCAAGGGTGCGAGAAAGAAAGAGAGAGTAATACTTAAATATCATAGATGAGTCAAAGCTCAAGCATAATGCACAACTTGTCCAACAGTACCTTTAAAAATAGATACTTAGTGGGGGCCAATACAAGCAACCGAGCTCACCCTCATAGTCAAAGTAGCAATAAAGAAGAGAGTATCAACACATAGCATAAGAAACATAGACCAACGTCCCCAGAATAGAGGACTAACCAACTAGCTTGATAGACAATCATACTAGCCATGTAGAGAAAGAGGATAGCCATGTAGGCATAGAGTAGCGTTAGTCCGTTTGAATGTACTAAGTATGTAGGATGCAATAAAACAAGAGATAGGCAGCAAAGTCAAAATGCATAATCATAAGCAATATATAGCATACTAACAATATGACATGTATGAATGATGCTCCAAGTAAAAGAAACTTATATAGGACATATTACGTAGATAAGAAAAGACCATTATCATAGACCAATCAACTAGTACTTGGAATCCAAGGCTTCACACCCCCTTGGTGGTTGTCGAGATATCAATCCTTCAACAAGGTTAATGGACTTAACACCCTCCATCAAAGTGGTTAAGGTATCAACCACCCAACAAGGTTAATGGACTTAACACCCTCCATCATAGTGGTCAAGGTATCAACCCCTCAACAAGGTTAATGGACTTAACACCCTCTATCAAAGTGGTCACGGTACGAACCCCTCATTAAGGTTAATGCAGTTAACACCCTCCATCAAAGTGGTCAAGGTAGCAACCCATCAACAAGTTAATGGATTTAACACAGTTGTCAAGGTATCAACCACTCAATAAGGTTAATAGAGTTAACACCCTCCATCATTAATGTGAAGGTATCAATCCCTCAACAAGGTTAATGTACTTATCACCATCCATAAAAGTGGTCAAGGTACTAACCATCAACAAGGTTATGGTCAATATGTAACACTATAGAAGCTTATCATTAAATTAGTACATATACAACATACTTTCATCATCATAATGTCCTATATCCCATATGCCAAGCATTAGGCCTTCAACAACTCAAGAATCATAAACCGAATATTTTATCAAACACTTGGCGTGTCTGTAGTTTTAGTGTAAAACCATGCAATGAAAGAGTGAAATCATGCTACAAAATTCAGTGTAAAACCATCAATAGATAGTTTGTAACACCCTTAAGCAATATACATGAAAATTCTTTATCAGATGTCATAATAGATCTTAGAATAAAAGCACAAAACATGCTTAAACAATCATAATTTCATAAACCCAACATAGTGTGTAGTGAAATTTATCATAAGTAAGACCCATGAGTAAATAAACTTTAAATCATTCAGTTTAAGGTAAAAGGAAGCTCGGCTATGATGGGTCAAAGGAACCCATGAAAGAAACCCACATATTTTAGCTTTTGGAGAATCCTTGAAGAAGATTGGAGATGCATACTTGAAGCTTGAGTGGAAATCCTTAGAGTCGGATGAGTTTGAGACTTGAAATTAGGGTTGAAATATTTGGCTAAGTGTTTGAATGAGTATTTGAGAATGTCTGGGAGGATATGAGGGTGAAATAAGACAAAGTATAGGTATTTTAACGTATAGGAACAGTTAGGCCCAACACTCAAAAGCCTTGGACCTGAAAAATAAAACTCGCCAGCAAAATACAGTGAGGCGCGTCAAGGAAGGGCCGCGCCTAGACATTATTTTCATAAAACATTGAAATATCAAAATTCTTTACGGTTGCTCTAAAATTAAGGTTAGACCCATATCCTACGCAATTTGACCCCCTGATCAAGAATATGAAGTCGTATTTTTGAAAACACACACGGATTTTGAGATATATAGAAATTACGATTTTGGGCATTTCCAAAAAATATTTTCAGGCACTTTTAGGGTTGTTTCAATATCTACCCCTTGGGAACATTTGTTCCCAAATGCCAAAGAAATGTACAAGAGATGAGTAATCATAAAGAGGTCAGTTCCAACAAGAATGTAACAATACAATTTAAAATACCATTTTCAATATCTCAACATAAGTGTAAAATCACTATGAACCCTTTCAATGTAAACATGAATACATGCAAATGACTTAGGGGCTGGAAATGAGGCATGAAATCACAAAAAAGGGTTAGACATGATATCATAAGTGTAACACCCCACATCTTACATGTACTAGTTCTATGCAAATGAAACGTGACATGGCTTTTCAAATTAGCGCTAATTTTTAAAAGTGCTTGAATCCCAAATTAGAGGGGCGAAATGTATGTCTAACGCTGAAGAGGGTCGAGTGTAAATAAGTTTTAAGTCAAATTTAGAAGATCATAACCTTAAATGAGTTGAATAAGTGAGGTGCTTGTAGGACTTAGGAAGCTAGCAGATGAGTCACCTACTTGCTTAGCTTAAATTTGCTAGCTAAACGGAGAAGAGGCCCGACGTCGAATTTGTACAAGTCCAATTATGAATAAAGTCTGTGTTAAGGGTGTAACTTTAGCTCATATTTTAGCATCATAAATGGACAATACTTACAGGTCAATATGAATAATAAAAGGGTCCAATTACATCACAACCCACTTGACTAATTGGGCCTAAACTAAGTGAAGAGGAATTAGGAAAATGGGCAGCCAAGGCCTATCAACTTTGAAACCCAATTAGGCCCAACTGAAAAGGCCAAGCTGCTGCATCACAACCTTGATAGTATAAGGCTTGCACCACACAAGTATGTCAGTCAATAAGTCTTTTAAAAAGGGATGAAGAGAGACCCCTAAAGCCGTATCAACTTGGACAAAAAAATAATCTGCATTCTTGGTTATTCTTTGCTCTCTTTCAAAGTGTGAAGGACAAGCCTCACAACCTTACAAGGATTACTAAAGAAACTCTAAAACTAGAGTTTAAAGATTAGTAAATCTACTTATGCACTTAGTATGGTTTGTTTAAAAAAAACCAAAGAAATAAGTTAATTATACATGTGCTGGAAAGTTTGGACAACATGTATCCTAAGGATTATTGTACACTTTTTTTTGTTAATTAAGAGGATTATCTCTTCTTGATTAGATGTATTATAAAGTAAGACTTATTTATTTAACAATGTTTGGTTTGATAGTAATGTAACTAGGCTGTTGCATCACTTTTACAGTCCGAAAAAATGAGTTGTTGTACGACGTCATAATTGTACTCTTAAAAAAAACTTGTGAGATGATAATTGAAAATTGTTGTTTCACGACCTTCACCTAATTTGGGACTAATGGTGGACTATTGTAAGAATTAATTTTTATGTGTAAAAACGTTTGATACAATTTGGGTAAAGTTGAAACAATTTCGGGATTGTTGATGTTGAAATGTGGCGAAGGGATGTAACGTTATGCGGCCTATTTGTACATTGTGTAGAATTGTTATGTGTTGTGCTTTGTAAGCTGTTGTAAGACTATTACAACACTTAAAAAAGCTGCACATGATATGTATACAAGAATATGTACTAGAAAATACAATTGAGGGTGGAAAGATTGAAAGAATACGCTCGAGTTTATAGTTATCCACTTGTTGACCATACGTTATTTTTTTTATGATATTGGGCTACCAAGATGTATCTACTGGCTGCTAATTCTAGTTTTATTGCCTACTATGTTGAAGATAAATATTTGGAGGAAGGGAAGGTTATCTCAAGGTAATAGGAGGTCGTACAGTGAGGTATATAAGGCTACTTAATTTCGTATTATTTGGCATGAAACATAGATCCCTCCTTGGCACATAAAGACACTTACAAACTCCGACACAACTATTAACCATGTATCAAATCTTTCACATATTCGTATACTTCCATATATGGTCACCTTCAAATCTTCATATATACTTGGATACCAGGATACACGAGTTTGTTCTACTAAATAAAGTTCAGATGTTGTTCTACCTCATATGCATTTCATTATTTGTATAACCTACTCCTTTCATTATGGTGTTGTCGTTTGTGATTTCTTACATGTCATATGTTGTATCTATAGTTCAACAGCTCCAACATTATGACCACCATAAGAATCATCTCAAAAGTAATTGAAAGATAAAATATATTGCTTATTAATGGGTGGTAATCCAAGGGGTGGAAGAATCACCTAGCCAGGGTCGATCCTATCACGGGGGGTAGCCCAAGGGGTTAAAGGAAAAGCCTAGCCAGGGCCGATCTCGATATAGATTTATCACTGATCAGCTGGTCATTTGTATTATATACCGGGCACAGATTATACAGTAAAGGTAAAGTAATAAAAAGAACATAAAGTGCATGATTCCACAGTATAACTAAAGGTGGTCCCTTATCTTACATCAGTGCATAGTTTCATTTGAATTGTTACTTCATATACAATATTTCCTGCCTTACATATTTAGTACATTATCTCATACTGACATCCCTTGCGAGGGACCTGCATTTCATGCTGTAGGGATAGGTACTAGTAGATCTCCCCAGTAGTAGTACAGGATATCCAACTGTTGTTACTAAGCTCCAGGTTGCTTCAGAGCTTTGAGTGTCTAGAGCTTATAATTTTGTGTTGTATAATTAGTCGAGGCGGGGCCTATCCCATTCCTTACCAGATACTTTTCCTTATCTAGAAGCTTTGTATACTATGCACATAAAAGTATGGTCATGTCTCGTACTTTATACACCGTGGCCCCAATGGCCTAGCCATATGCATTTCCTTTTAGCGTGTTATTATTGTTTACTTTCTTAAAGGCATGTTGAATATAGAAATCACTTATAATATGTATAGAAAGCGCATATATATAGGTTGGTACTCCCAAGCCTTATCGGCAATGAGTGCCAGTCCACCTTAATGGGACAAAGGGCGTGACAATAAGCCTGAATAGAATGAAAGAGGTACGAATATCGCTTTTCCATGTCCGTTCTGTCTCCTCGGGAGACTGTATCGACTATACGATCATTTCAACTAGCCTTGACGAGCACCATGTCCTTTTTAATCAGCTTTCCACCCATCCAATCAATACCTCTAGCAAGACTTTCTCCTAAGCCAACTTATCCTCTACAAAACCCACAACCTGAAAGAGTTCTATGACACTAAAGTAACCAGCACTTCCCCTCAACCTAAAAGCATGTAGAACTGACCAAACCACAACCATATCCCTAGGTTATTCCACCCTTATGCAACTTTACCAACCTCCCTCTATATTCTCTAAGGACTCACAACCCTAAACTAATTTGTCAAACATAATCAAACAAATCCCACTTGGTACCATAAACCACCATCTCCCCCTTGGGAGACAACCTCCACTCTACCCTCTTTCACCCAAAATTTCCAACTCTAATTAGGTGGAAACAAGGCTTTGCTTAATCTAGACCACTTTAACCAAAGAAGAATTGGAACCATCAAGAATACTACACCACCATGCTCAACATCCTCCAGCCTAACCCCTAATCTAGCCAAATGATGGACCTCTCAAGTTACCTCTTTGCCACAATCATTAACATTTGCTAGGCTACTTAGAGCACCGACCACGACATTAGCCTCACTGAGAAAAATAATGCACACTCATATCATAATCCTTAAGGGGTTCTAGCAACCTTTTTGTTATCATGAACTCACACATACAATATTTAGCAAACAATCCCTTATCTTCCAAGACTTGCAACAGTACCCTCAAAAGGGTTCACAAGCTCCAAATAAATCAATGTTCCACCACTAGAGGCCATTACAAACATGTCAAGATAGGGTTTTAAGACCCTATTCATGAAATCCACTAACCTAGACGGTGCATAAGTCAACCAAACAACTCCAACAATATTGAAAGTGCTCACTACTAATCCAAAAAGACACATAGGGATGTCATCTATCCTCATCCTCACTTGGGGAACAAAACCCCAACCACAAATCAATCTTAGAGAAGTTACTAGCCTAATTTAGTTGACCAAATAAATCGTCCACCCTAGCCATCATATTACAACCTTACGGGTCCTACACTCATTAGAAGTATGCTATGCAAGTAGCGAAACCACCTTAAGACCTCCAATCCAATAAACTAAGTCCAACCAAAATCAAAAGACAAGACCCTATGCAATAAGAACGTGAACAACCCCTACACCCTTTTAGCAACAATAAACTCACATAATCATACCATACTAGCAATAAAAGGAACAATGAAAGGAAAATTAACCCCCGGAACCATCAAAGCGTGCACAAGAACATCAAGAAAATCCTTTAACATACCAGTAGCATCATCGGGCACCTCTTCCCCTCCTTGCCTTCTTTGAAGAGCATAAAACTGATTATGTCTTGGAGAATCGCCTTGATCAACATAACCACATCTACCCTTTTTACGCCTATAAGGACAATCTATTATCTTGTGACACTCCACTCCACAACCATAACAAGAATTGGTTTTCTTCAAGCACGGGCCATCATGGCGTCTACCACATTTTTGGAATCTATCATAAAGTGCCACACTACCACTACCTTTGGGACTTTAGAACTTTCCTTTACGATAGGCCCTCTTGGCCTCCTTACCTCTCCTCTTTCTCAGCTTTTCCTCCTCGATTTATTCAACACAGGTCATCAATTGGGCCAAATCCATGTCACTAATCAACATAGCAGACCGACATACTTTTCTCACCAAGTCAGATGCTCCCATCATGAATTTACTCATCCTAGACCTTGGATCGGCTACCAATTAGGGACCATAAATTTAAAGATGATTGAACTTGAGGGAATACTCCCTCACACTCAAGGAACCTTTTTTCAAATTCATGAATTCTACCATCTTAGCCTCCCTAAGCTCAAGTGGGAAGAATGGATTAAGAAAAGCCACCTTGAACTCCTCCCATAGAACCAAATTCTTAACTACCTTTTATTCCTTCCATTGATTAAACCATATTTGGGTGACCCTTTGACTTGATAAGTCGCCAACTCCATATTTTCCTTCGATCTAATTCCCATGATAGCTAATACCTTGTATACCTTATAAATGAACTCTTGAGGATCCTCATCTACCTTAGATCCATAGAATTTTGGCAGATTCATCCTCTTAAAATCCCTTACTCGAGATACCAGAGTAGAAGCATGAGGGGCATGGGCCACTTGGGTGACTTGATTAGCCACGACTTAAGCTACCAAGTGAGAGCATCCTTGATTTCTTCATGAACTAGTCCCACATCTTGAGGAGCTTGAGGAGCCGATTGCTTCTCGGGAGTGTGGGCTCTTCTTCCACTTATGTTTGGCATGATCTAGCATATCAAAGAACAATTGTTAGGGGGAAAACTTACTTTAACTCTATAGCATGACTTAGAAAATGAATAAGGGAAACATTTTCTTAAATTTCTCATAGCCTCTCGCTCATAGTTGTGGTGTGCAACACAACCATGAACAAGACTCTAATCGACGTGGTATGTTGGACTCCGGAAATCTAACAACCTAGTGCTCTGATACCATCTTTGTCACGCCTCGGACATAGGGTCTAGACATGACCAGCAAATAGGGAACCTAAAGTAACTCCAAACAAGCCTCATAGCATAGCATTACACATTTTTAGTCGTGGAAGCAATTAAAATGACAATAAGAGATAAGCATAAACATGGGGATTATGGACTAGGGGAGCAAGAGAGAGAGAGTAATATTTAAATATCTTAGATGAGTTAAAGCTACAAAATTATGCACAACTTGTCCAACAACACTTATAAACACTTAGCAAGGGCAAAGACTAGCAACCGAGCTCACCCTCATAGTCCAAGTAACAATAAAGAAGAGAGTATCAATACATAACATAAGAAATATAGACCAATTTACCCAGAAGAGAGGAATCACCAACTACCTTAAGAGACATCGTACTAGCCACGTTGAGGAGGAGAATGGCCAAATAGAGCTCTAGTTCCTACATGGTAACATCATGTAGGCATAGAGTGTATGTTAGTATGTTTGAATATACTAAGTATCTAGGATGTAATGTAACAAGAAATAGGCAGCATAATTTGCATAATTATAATCGATAAATAGCATATTATGACATGTATGAATGATGTTTGAAGTACAACACACTTATATAGGACATATTACATAGATATGAAGAGACCATCATCATACACCAAGCAACTAGTACTCAGAATCCAATGATTAACACCCCTTGGTAGTGATCAAGGTATCAACCCCTTAACATGGTTAATGGAGTTAACACTCTCCATCAAAGTGGTCAAGGTGTCAAACAGTCAGAAAGGTTAATAGACTTTCCTCCCTTCATCAAAGTGGTCAAGGTACCAACCCGTCAACAAGTTTAATGCACTTAACATCCTCTATCAGAGTGGTGAATATACTAACCCCTCAACAAGGTTAATAGACTTAACACCCTGCATCAAAGTTGTCATTGTATTAACCCCTCAACAAGGTTGATAGACTTAACATCCTCCATCATAGTGGTCAAGGTATCGACCCCTCAACAAGGTTAATGGACTTAACACCCTCAATCAAAGTGATAAAGGTGCAAACCTCTCAACAAGGTTATGGTCAACATGTAACACTATGGAAGCTTATCTTGAAATTAACACATATATAACATACTTTCATAATCATAAACTCATATATCTCATATGCAAAGCATTAGGCCTTCAATAACTCAAGAATCATAAACTAAATATTTTATCGAACACTTGGCAGGTGTGTAGTGTTACTATAAAATCATGTAATTCAAGAGTGAAATTATACTATAAAATTCAGTGTAAAACCATCAATAGATACTTGGTAACACCCTAAAGCAATATATATCAAAACTCTTCGTGGAATCTCACAATGGATTGTAGATTCATAGCTCAAGACATGCTAAAATTGTCATAATTTCATAAACCCCAACAAAGTGTGCAGTGAGATTCATCATAAGTAAGACCCATGAGTAAATCAACTCTAAATCGTGCAATTTAGGGTAAATGGAAGCTTGGGTATCACGGGTGAAAGGAACCCATGAAGGAAACCCACATACGATATCTTTTGAAGAATCCTTGAAGAATATTGGAGATGGAGACTTTAAGCTTGAGAGTAAATCCTTAGATCTAGATGAGCTTGAGACTTGTATTTAGCAGTAACATATTTGGCTACGTGTTTGAATGAGTACTGGGAAATGCCTTTGATGATATAGGGATGAAATAAGGCTTAGTATAGGTATTTTCACGTACGAAAACACTTAGTCCCAAGACTCAAAAGCCTCCGATCGAACAAAACAATTGGGCAGTAAAATACTCTGAGGCCCATTGCTGAAGGAACGCGCCTGGGTATTATTTTTCTCAAACTTTGAAATTTTGAAATTCGTTACGGTTTCTCTAAAATCATGGTTAGACCAATTGCCCCACTCAATTTGGACCCCCTGATTAAGAATATGTAGTCAGATTTTTGAAATAATGCATAGATTTTCAGATATATAGAAATTAGATTTTCGGGCCCATCCATGGCACATTTTCAGGGAATTTTTGAGGTATTTTCACATAGAGTCTTGATCAACCCGGAGAAAAATGTCCCTCAAACTAGAGTCAGGGCTCTGATGGTAATTGAAAGCACCTCTCAGTCTGATGAGGAGGGAGATAAAGAGGAGTCTGAGAGCGGTTCAGATTCTCATGAGGCATCACAAACTTGCTAGGGTGAAGTAGAGTCACAGCCCCCGGTCGACCCATCTATCTCCTCTTCTGATCCTGGACGCATCTGATAGGGAGCTTTTGTATGAAAGAAATCTACAATCAGGGGTTAGAGCTAAAGGAACAAGGAAGGCCTGTCAAGTAGTTTCATGAATAGTTGAGGCTAAATGTTTCAGGGTTGAGCAGGGTTCCGGCTTTAGAGAGAAAGATTGACTGGCACGAACTTCAATAATTATCAAGCAGTTGGGCAAGTTTGGCCTACATTTATTTCGAGAGTTCTATGCCGCCAATGCTGCTACTGTATTTAGAGATTTTCCTAGGGAAAGAAGGCCACTGATCAGCCTAGACTATAAGAGGTCTTAGTCTAGGGTAAGAGAGTCAACAATTCAGAGGAGACCATTCATAGGGTTCAATTTGGGCCTAATTACAGGGTGCCACGTTCCACCGCCAAGTATGATAACAGTATTGAGAAGATGAGGCCAGCAGTGATAGGAAAGTATGTGGACCTGAGGAATGAGCTTCTCTGATAGGTGGCTAGTAAGATATCTAAGGACAATTCCAAGCCAGCGTTGGTCAAAAACCATATCGAGCTAATAATGAAGGCTCATCTCTTATTTTCAGCCAAATTCTAGTAGTCCATTCTCCGATCGCACATCATGCCTACATTTCCAGATATGTTATTAGTTTGGAGCGGGTTGTGTTACTAGCTAGTATCTTTGTTGGATATGAGATAGACTGGGCATGCGTCATAGGGAGTACATTCATGAGTCTTACATTCATGAGTCTGCGATTCAGACTAACACCTCATTGCTATTCTGCATCTTGACACATAGACTATGCAACCAGGCTGAAGTTCGTGTTTCTCTTCACTTTGACCCACATGTACAGGCCCTACATTGTATAGATCCAAGTATTATCAAGGCTGATGAGAATCTAGTGGCCTTCCAGCGAGCAGCTTCTCCTCCCGTACTAGATCCATTCCTGCTCGAGCCACCTACTCTGGAGTCCGCTCTAGTTCCTACCACCTTCTCTTCAGTTCCACAAGAGTAGACACTAGCTACTGATATCGAGGCAATGCCCTCCACACCTACACCTGCACCAAAGCCATCTGTTACTCTGGTTACTTCTGCACACGACCCTATTATGTTTTCTATTGTTTTTCAGGCTTTCCTATGCAGGTTGACTAGGAAAGAGGCCCAACTAGGTAAATTGATGGACTAGCTCAAGCCATGGGTTAATCAGATAGTCTAGGACTCGTAGGAGAGGGCCAAGGCATTACACTTGCTGAAGTGAACTGGAGAGGGTGACCGTAGTGGTTGCCAGGATAAATTCTTTGGAGGACAGGGTCCAGCAAAGGTTTGAGGGAGAATGACCTACTGACATGGCTGCCATAAATAAAGAGTTGGACAAGCTTAACACTGACGTGATGAAATCATTAACAGCCCCGATAACAACCCTGAAGAAGGCACCTAAGGGTTAATTTGCTTAACTCATTTAAGGATTGCCCACATGCCCAAAAAGAGGCCCCTGAAGAGTCATGAGGTGTAAGATACAAGAGATTGAGGATAGTTGAGGAGGAGTTAGAGCAAGAGGAGCGGACTACAGAAAAGGTAGTTCAAAAATCTTTAGCCATGGAGGAGCTAAGTAAGGCTCGAGAGTAGAAGATATTGCATGGAGCCAGTAGCTTGAGTACATCTGCAGCCATGACCATCCAAGAGAAGAGCGAGCCCAAGGACTAGATTGATGCTGGTGCTTGAGCACCATAGGTGTGCTACTTTTCACCCCGATGCTTCTCATCCCTTGATACTTTGTTCCTATTCAGACACTGTGTTTTGGATACTTTTGGATGTTTGGTTTTATTTTGGATGATTCGTAGCCTTTAGTCCATAACTATCCTTTTTTTAATTCCAAGTTTTTTTTGTTGTGTTTCTTTTTTCTTGTGGATGAGTTTACTTTCGGTTGAACTAACATTTATAGGTGTTGTAGATAATATATATATATATATATATATATATAGCAATTATTACTTTTGGCATGTATATAATCTTGAATTGTTTTATGAATGTTTTGAAAAAATGGTACCCTCAAAATTTTTGGGATGGTTGGTTACTATTGCAATCTTGCATGTGATTGGTTTGTCAAAGTTTGTTCTGATGAAGCAAAAGCAAGTTGATGCTTGAAGCATGACCTGTGAGTCTGATTAATTCTATATGCTATGCCATGAGTATGTGAGGAAATATTTATCATATTCATGCATTGTATACTGACTCAGAACTTTCCTTGTTACTCTGAGATTTAATTGGAGATCTTGGTTGATTAGGAAAGGATCTTAGGTCATTGTTCTTTATGTTACTCCACTTTTTCCAAAATGACCTACCAAATGTAGTTATTTATCCCTTGTTCTAAATAATTGAACCTTGCATGTCCCTGTTCTTTCTTGATACCTAAATAGCCTAACCTTGTTTAGTGAAATACCTTCGTATTGGACCGGGTCTATCCTTGAACATGTAAACTTTGATTGAGGCAAAAGCCTAAGTTGAGGTGGCTACCAAAGGTGCCCCTGGTTTAGGGAATGGATGTTGTGTACTTCAGCTCAGGCTATAAGCCTAAGTTGAAGGTGGCTTATGCTGTGGTAAAGTAAAAAAAAATGAGGTGATTAGAAGGGGAAGAAAGACGAAAGATAAAATCATATGTCGGGTGAGAGAAGAGACTTGAAATGAAAAGAATAGCAAAATGAGTTCAAAAATAAGGATCAACTGAAGAAGAAAAAGAAAGCACCGGGACAAGCTTAAAAATGAAGAATGATGGAGGTCAAAATGAAAATGGTTGTGTTGTCAAGGTAAAAGTGCTGAAAACGTAGTTTAAGGATGGCTTTTAGTCACTAATTGACCAAAGTACCTTAACAAAGCCCCATTAGCCCATGTTACAAGCCTATAATGTCCTACAGTTATCCTAATCAATATATTCAACAATCCAGTGTATGAGTATATGGGCAAGCCTATGGTGTTGGTTATCATGCATGAATCTCATTTGCGAGACTAAGGATGCTCTCACAGTCCCTGAACATTGATTTATTTTTGAGTGTAATGGAGGAACTTCTTTTCTGTGAGGGCATTTTCATGACATGATTGGCGTATTACTTGTTTAGTGATTGTGAATTTTTTATACTCCTTTTCTTGTAAACGTTAGATTGTCAGATGCATCATTATGCCTTGGCTTAAATGGTGGCTATTCAATCAGGTTTTAGAAAATAAGAGTTGGGTACCTAAGTTGGAATTGGGTGATGTATATGCCATTTGGATAGTTTCTATGTATTTCTTATTGTCTACTTAGATCGAGTCATCGCTGGAGGACAAGCAATAATTCTAAGTTGAGGATGTTGATATACTGTCAAATTATAACACATTTGATACCAAATACATAGGATTTTGCATGTTCTTAATGCGACTTTTTATGGTTTTTATGTGTTTTTGTGTTGTTCTTGCAAAAAATATAGGTTGGTATTTGATAAAGTTTAGGACATACTGGCAACCTTACGAGTCGTAGCCCAAGCTATGTGTCTTTGTGTGCCCTCATAGCCAAAAATGATATTAAATAATTAGGAATTTGTAAAGTAAAGGTCAGCTATACAAGGCTAAACTATGAGTGGTAGGTCTCATTATGACTCGTAGGATGGGGCTTCACAGCCAGGAACAGTGTTACCAAAATTTGGGCTAAGAATTGCAACTAAAGACTATAAAAAGACACTACAAGTTGTAGAGCATACCATGACTCGTAGCAATGGATCATAGCATTCAAGTCTAAAATGCAAAACGCTGATTACAAAAGCCCGATTTGACTCCTAGGTCACCCCACAAGTCGTACCTACAAATTGTTTCTGCTACCAGTTGTGTTTTCAATTTTATTTTTAGGATTTTTTAAAAATATTATAAATAGTTAATGATAGGGCTTTTGAAGGACAGACTTGACACTTTTACAAATTCTACAACTTTGAACATTCTTAGAGAGCATTTTTCTTAGGGTTTAGGGTGGATTTTAGGATTTTAATTTTAAGATCCATTTTGTGGGATTTGAAATCACTTGTGTTGTAACTCCATTGATTTAAGCTTGTGTTTTCAACATCAAGGTGATTTTCTTCTTCATAGTTTTAGGTAATCTCTAAATATGTTTATTACACTCATTGTTTGTGATGTTGCCCTAGCCATGAGTGGCTAATCATTCACAACTTAGGGGTGTGGGAACCATGAGGATTTGACTTGAAATAACTCGAATTTTATGCATTAGTATGTATTGTCTACTTCCTTTCATTTTGAATGTTGTTTGGTGGTGGTCAACACCAAACCCCATCTACTATCACGATCCCGACCAAGGTGGTGACAAATAGGGAAAAGGAAGTAGATGACAGGATTGGATTGATGTCTTCTCATCTAATCAACAAAAATTGGCCAAGGGGAGGTTGGCTGGGACAATGGGTAATGGTCAGTTGGCACACCATTGTTGTCGACCAAGCCCCTTGGTGAAATTCGACCTTCACCTTCACAAAAGGGATGGAAGAGCTTAAGTTACCGTCCTAGATGTAATGTCTCAATTAGAGTTATGTATTCTGGGGTAATTGAGTTAATGAATCATGGGAAACATAATTTCCAAGTTGTCCTTCAATTTGATTGTCTCTTTGCACTAGTAGTGTAGTATTTTTATTTTCTTTCACTTCAAATTGCAAACCCCCTCCTATTTTAGAGAAAATGGTTTATTAATGCTTGAAATAATTGTTAGTGAGTCCACATGGTCAATCCCATATTCACTGTGGATTCGACCCTAACCTCTAGTTAGGTTTGTACTTGATTGTGACCACTTTAGTATTGGAGCATGAAAAGAAAAGGCCTGGAGATTGATGTAGAGGATACCTGTTCCTTAGTTTAAATGGGAGCATATCATGATAGATTTTGCTAAGGTTAGTACTTGGCTTTAAGTATGTTCGATTCAGTTTGGGTAGTTGTTGAAGATTGACTAAGTCCACTCACTTCTTATCGATGAATACTAGCAACATTGTAAAGCAGTTGGTGAGGTTTATATCCGAGATATTGTTAGATTGCATAGGATGTCATTGAATATATAATTTGATAGAGGATAAGTGTCACTTACCATTTTTAGAAGGCTCTATAGTGAGGTTTGGGAAGTCAGTTAGATTTGAGTTTCGCTTTCTATCTTAAAACCGGCAGATAATTTGAGCACATTATTCTAGTGTTGGAGGATATACTTCTGAGATAGGTGATAGATTGTAAGGACCAATGGGATCAACATTTTCCTTTATCAGAGTTTGCTTATAATGACAGTTATTGTTCCAACTTTCAGATGTCACTATTTAAGGCATTATATGGTCAGAGAAATATCTCACCTATTTAGTTGTTTGATTGGGATTTAACTGATGTGTTTGGTGTTAATTTTCTCAGAGATGCTATGGATTGAGTCCGATTAGTATAGTATAGGTTGTTGAAAGCCTAGAGCTGCCAAACAAGTTGTACTGATAGGAAAACTACACCTTTAGAGTTCGTGGGTTGAGATAGTGTGTGGCTGAAGATATCACCTATGCAGGGTGTGATATGGTCTACAAAGAAGGGAAAGCTTAATGCTACATTTAGTAGGCCGTTTGAGGTTTTGAGAACAATAGGTGAGATTGCTTATGAGTTTGCATTGCCACCTAGACTATCAGAAGACCATCTAGTATATCATGTCTCCATGTTTTGTCAATACATTCTAGATGAGTCACATGTGATTTTATATGATTCCACATGAGGGAAAGCCAGTAGCTATTTTGGACAGATAAGTCCAGAGATTGAGGTCTATGGATATGCTATAATGAAGATTCAGTGGAGAAACCATTGCATTATGGAGGCTACTTGAGAGTTGGAGTCAGGGACGAGGGCTAGATATCCCATCCTTCTTGAGGCTTCGGGTAGCTTCGTTCTCCTTATGTTTGAGGATGAATATTATTTTTAATGGTGAATGATGCAATGACTTTGTTGGTTGTTTTTAGCTTATTTTGAGCTATTTCTGCTTTCGGAACAAAGATCCTATGTTTTAAAAGTGGAAAATATGAGTTTTGGCATTTATGAAAGCTTAAATTGTTGAGAAAGTGAATTTTTGTATCGTTCTGAGTTTTTGGTGTCAGATCGGAAATCCCTCAATTCTATTAGTTCCAAAATATTGAATCTATTCTTAGGGAAGTCACGAAACTAAATTCAAAGTTAACACGAAGATTTTTGACCCAAAGTTACATTTTCAGTTATTTCCGGAGCCTAAACTTGACTTGGTCAACATTCGGAGTTTAGAGGCTCGAATCAATATTGTGAAAGTTCCAGTAGTTTTGGATGGTGAAACTAACACTAGAAATGGTCTCATTGTAATTTTTGGAGTTTTCAAGTGAAGTTTCTGCATTTCGTGATTTAAACTATTTTTATGGAGTTCTATCAATAATTGTGTAGAGGAGACCACAAAATCAAATTCTGATTATTTCGTTGTGTCTGGATCATCGTTTCTAGTATGGAAACATATTTTGCTTGTGTATTTTGGTTTTCGAATGGACCTCGGGGGTTCGTTCCGAGCCTTAAATACTGGTAGTTGTTTTTGGTTTCTGATGCAGCACTATTTCTTTCTCTGAGTTCATGAAATTACCCTCGTATCTGCGGAGGTCTAGTGGTCCTCCTTCTTCGCGTAGCTGGTGGGACCCTCTGCATTCACGAATGTATTCTTCTCCCTTCTCCGTGTTTACGAATGAATTTTTCGTATTTGCAGATTGTATTTTACTTATATCAGAATTAAATACGTTGAAACACCATATTTACCCATTTTCAACATTTTCAAGCTTTCTTGGAGCGATTTTGACGAAAATTTTTGTGGAACACTCTTGGGTAAGTGATTCTTTCATTAATTATTTTCACAACTTTTATCTTGATTTTGTCTTGAATTTAATGATTTTGGATCTTTAAAAAATTGAGATTTCATGTCTTTGTTTTGGAAACCTTAAATGTAGATTTGTTCCTCAATTTGAACTCGATTTTAGTGGGATTTTCACCCACGAATTCCTTCTCTTGTGTAGAATCATAATTTTGAGTCAATTCCTGATTCGGGAACGTTAAATTTTAGTCCTAATTTTGACCTTCTTACCCCTAAGCCTAATTCGTGCTAATATGAGTATCAAATTTCATCATGGGCGTATAGTATCTATTTTTGACATTTGTTGGCTGATTGGGTGATCGTTTTGGGCTTGGGTTGATCAGAAGTTTTGTTCGAGTGCATTTCGGCATTGAGGTAGGTTTGGGTAACCTTTTTGGGAATGGATTTGAGATATTGGATATGTTTGTGTGATGATTGTAAGATTTAGGAAGTTTCATGAATAATTGGATTATTATGATAATATTTTGGTTCATATGCGATAAATTACGACTATATTGGTAAATTGAGATGAAATCTTTATATTTGAGATATTCTAGATATTATTGTGATAATATGAGCCTCGTCATATCATTTGGGGAATCTTGTGGTAAATTGTGGTATTTGTGTCACTTTCAGAATTC
>JAOTQR010092999.1:0-31953 GCA_025774065.1 Solanum ossicruentum | reverse complement strand
CAAAAACTGTATACTGTATCTTTCAATTACCTTTGAGATGATTCTTTTGGTAGTCACAATATTGGAGCTGTAGGACTATATATATAGCATGTAACATGTGGATATCACACAAGAGAATATGACAATGAAAAGAGTACATTACACAAATGATGAAATGCGTATGAAATGGAATAGCTCATGAACTTTATTTTGTAGCAGGAATTCATGTAACTTGGTGTCAAAGCATATATATAGGTTTGAAGGTGACAATGTATGGAATCATATGAATATGGAAAAGAGTGGACTCATGGTTAATAGTTGCGTTGGAGTTGGGAAATGCCTTTATGTACCAAGGAGAGATCTATGCTTCATGCCAACTGATACGAAATCAGGTAACCTTACATACCTCGACGTCGGACCTTGTTACTATCTCAAGATAACCTTCCCTTCCTCCAAATACTTGTCTACAACATAGTAAGGGATAAACTAGCATTGGCAGCCAATAGACACATCTTGGCAGCCCAATTACATAACAAAATAACACACGACCAGCAAGCGGGTGTCTATAAAGCCAAACGTATTCTTTTAACCTTTCCGCCCATAATCGTAACTTCCAACATAGATTCACACATACAAATCATGCCCATCCTGTTTTAATGCCATAAAAGCCTTATAACAGCCCATAAAGCACAACACATCATAATTCCACACAATCTAAAAACAGACAGCATAACGTTACCTTCCTTCGCTACATTTCGACGCTGACAACTCCAAACCTATTCCAACTCTAACCAAACTGTTACAGTAACATTTACACATATAAACAGATCTAAATCAGTCTTATAACATGACTCAAGAAGTCATGAAGGACGTGAGGTAATATCCTTCTATCCAACAGTCCACAAGTTCCAATTAACATGACGCTTAAGATACATGATAAAATGCGCTTGATAAATGAAACCAAAATCAGGGAAGCAACCTTAGGGTGATGTTTATAACACAAACCATGTTTACATACCAAGTTCTCTTCATAATACAATTTACAAACCACAGAGAAATCACCAAAATAAAAGGAAAAGGTGCAACAACTTTATGCACAAAATCTGTCCAACAAATTTCAGCAAGTGTAACCAGCATCTATTTCTTGTTTTTCATGATGAAACTACACTAAATATACAATTATAATTACTTACATTTGTCTTCAAGGTTTAGAGGCTCCTTAAGAACCCAGAAAAGTTGTTTGGCTGCTTCACAAAGTTGAGAAAAGATGAAAGGAAATTTAGAGAACAAACTGTTTTTTTTTTGAGGTCAAGTTGAGAGTGAATTGTGGAGCTGCTTTGGAGCTCTTTATAAAGAGGTCTTTGGCCGACCTCTCCTTAACTTCTTGACTATATTATACCACATATTATTAAATAGCTTACCCACCATCTTGGCCCTCAAACTTGGGCCTTTTTGGAACACTAACTTGATGGACTTGGGCTGCCTATTTTCAGCTTTCTTCTTTACTTGGGTTGACCCAATTTGTTAAGTGTTTTATGATGTCTTTGGGCCCTTTTTATTATACTTCTTGGGCTGACGATGTAGCCCATTTATGATGCTAATACATGGGCCAAAGTTACCCCCTTGACACGGACTTTATTCATAATCGAACGTAGACAAATTTGACGTCACGCCATGTCTCCGTTTAACTAACAAATTCAATCTAAGCAAGTAGGTGACTCTCTTGCTAGCTTCTAAGTCCTACAAGCACCTCAATTCTCTTTCTTCATTTCAAGGCCGTAATTTTCTCAGTTCGACACAAAACATCTATACGCTCGACCCCCTTAAGCGTTAGACGCCTATATAGCCCATTAACGCAAGATTCAAGCAATTTTAAAATTTAGCTTCAATTTGACCAAAACCTGTCATGTTTCATTTGCATTGTGCCAATACTGTAAGGTGTGGGGTGTTACATCTTCATATTAACAAAACCACTCAACTAGATTAATTATCAAAAAAAAAAAGTCACGGCAAAATATATTTTGTATATTATGTAAATATGAACCTATAAATAAATAAAATTTAAAATTTTAACATGGTAATTTTTTTTTATATTATGTAAATAAAAACCCGAAAATAAATAAAATTTGTAAGCTAATTTATCTAAATAAATTTACCAGTACAAAAATAGAACTATAAAACATAAAATAAGAAAATTAAAAAAAAATAAAAGAATTTGAGGGATATTTTTTCTTAACATATTTGGTCTCATGGTATTAAATCATATGTATTATTAATATCACCAAATGAAAGATATTAATTAATATCATGTAGCAACGTGTATAACTAATACATAGATTAATTATACATGACCCCAAAATATCTATCAAACATAGTATTAAATAATACCATACAAAATATATAAAATATTTCTCCTAATATCTCTGATCAAAACTGCCCCTAGCGTCCTAACTATCATTCATCTCTGTCTAAGATAAGGACTGTCAATTTCTAGACTAGCAAACTTTCTAAAAGAACTATACATATGACGTTTTAAATGAATCTCATATGTCAAAATATAAAAGATTAAAAAAATTATAAAGCACACCACATATTCCCGTGATGCATGCGATGTGTATCTGTTGATTTTGAATTTTGAGAATAAAAGGGCATAAGTGTAATCATATCTTTTAACTTGATTTTAACTACCATTTATGTTCTTCATATTTAGTTGTACATACCTAATACACATGTTTTATATGTGGCATAATATGTGTTGACACCCAATTTTTACCTTCACAATACGAATTAATTATGAAGCTTTTAATTTTAAAAATTTGAAATAATTGATTTTCAAAATATGGAAAAAATATTTTAAAAAATAAATGCCTTTATTTTAGGAAGTATTATTTCAGAATTAATTTGATTGTTTTAGATTGATAATATTAAAAACTCTTAAATTAATTTGTATTAATTCGTTGTATAGTCAAATTACTCAATCGAATTTAATTTGATTACCTTTAATTGGTCGAAATTGCAATCGAATTGACCAAAATTTTAAATTAAATACCCTTACCCCTTGAATCTATTTTCAATCCTTCTTTTGGACTTTTTTTAAATTGATTTTGGATCAAATCTTGGCCCAAAACCGATTCAAAACCCAGCCCAAACCCCTATTTTCAGCCTACAATATATGTATGCATGTACTTATAATATACTTATAGGGAGTATGTGGTTGAGGTTAAGAGGGTGAATGATAGGATGATGTTTATCAAACTCGTGGTTGGTAGACATGTGGTGAATGTAGTTAGTGCTTATGCGCCCCAAATACGCCTAGATGAAAAAGTGAAAAGGCTCTTTTGGGAGGATCTAGATGAGGTTGTGCGAGCTATACCAGAGATAGAAAAAATTTTCATTGGGGGTGACTTTAATGGGCATATCGGGGCAACTATTAGCGGGTTTGAAGGTGTTCATGGAGGCTTTGGTTTTGGGGAGAGTAATGAAAGTGAGACGTCTCTCTTGGATTTTGCCAAAGCCTTTAAGTTAGTGATTGCTGACTCGTGCTTCCCAAAGAGGGAAAACCACTTGATTACCTTTCGTAGTACACTAGCTAAGACTCAGATAGATTATCTACTTTTTTGAAAGGGCGATAGAAGCTTATGTAAGAATTGCAAGGTTATTCCGAGTGAAAATGTTTCCACTCAACATAGGCTTTTAGTGGTGGATATGGAGATCAAGAGAGAAAAAAAGAAGAAGGTTATGTATGCCCAACCTAGGATTAAATGGGGAGGCCTTACTCCTGTCCTTTCTCGCGAGATGGAAGAAAATTTGAGAAACTTAGAGGCATGGAGTAGTGAAGGTAATGTGAACAATATGTGGGACACGACTGCTGGTTACATAAGAAAGGTAGCTACCGAGGTACTAGGAGTTTCGAGAGGGATCTTTGGTGTATGTCAGGGAGATTGATGGTGGAATGATGAAGCCCAGGGTAAAATAAAAGATAAAAAGGTCACTTACAAAGAGTGGATAGAGTGTAGGGATGAAGATAAAAAACAAAAGCTTAAGGTAATCTATAAGACGGTCAAGTCAGAAGCAAAGATAGCGGTGATGAATGCTAAGTCAGCAACATTTGAGCGCCTTTATAGGAGTTAAGTGATAAAGGCAGGGATAAGAGATTGTATAGGCTCGCTAAAGGAAGAGAAAGGAAAGCTCGCGACTTGGACCAAGTGAAGTGCATCAAGGATGATGAGGGCGAGGTGTTGGTACATAACACTTCCATTAAATTAAGGTGGAAATATTACATTCATAAACTTTTAAATGAAAAAGAAAATAGAGATATTGAGCTGGGTGAGTTTGCGAACTCCGATAAAAATCGTGATTTTGGATATTGCAGGTGGTTCAGAGTTGAGGAGGTAAGATGGGCCATTAGTAGGATGAAGAGGGGGAGGGCAATCGGGCCTGATGAGATTTCGGTAGACTTTGGAAGAACATGGTCAAGGATGGCATTGAGGGGTTTACTAGATTGTTCAATGCTATTATGAAGAATGCCAAGATGCCTGATGAATGGAGGAGGAGTACAATGGTTCCTTTGTACAAGAATAAGGGAGATATTTAAAACTGTAACAATTACAGGGGTATCAAGTTGTTAATCCACACTATGAAGGTCTAGGAGAGAGTAGTGGAGATGAGGGTACGAAGAGTAGTGTCTATCTTGGAGAATTAGTTTGGATTCATGCCGGGGTGGTCGACTACTGAAGCAATCCATCTTGTTCGGAGGTTAGTGGAGAAATATAGGGAAAGAAAGAAGGACCTTCATATGGTGTTCATTGATCTCGAGAAGACATATGACAAAGTCCCAAGGGATTTCTTAGGTGAAAGGTGTCCCAGTGGCATATATCAGAGCGATTACGAACGTGTACGATGGAGCCAAAACTTGGATAAGAACGGTGGGAGGAGACTCAGAGTATTTTTCTATTGAGATGGGAATCCACCAAGGATCTGTGTTGAGCCCTTTCTTATTTGCCTTGATGATGGATGAGTTGACACGATCTATCCAGGAGGAGGTACCTTGGTGTATGTTATTTGCAGATGACATAGTACTGATTGATGATACTCGGACTAAAGTAATGATAGGTTGGAGGCCTGGAGACACGCCTTGGAGTCCAAAGGATTTAAATTAAGAAGTACCAAAACTGAATACTTGAAGTGCAAATTCAGTGTTGAGAGAGATGAGACAAACTTTGATGTGAGGATTGCCACTCAACCTATCCCCAGGAGGGAAAACTTTTAGTATCTGGGGTCCATCATCTAGAGTAGTGGCGATATCGACGATAATGTCATACATCGTATAGGGGCAACATGAACTAAATGGAGGCTTGCCTCTGGAGTACTGTGTGACAAGAATATACCACCTAAACTCAAAGGTAAGTTTTATAAAGTGGTGGTTAGACCATCATTGTTGTATGGAGTGGAGTGTTGGCCGATTAAAAAGGCACATGTTCTGAAGATGCATGTCGCAGAGATGAGGATGCTGAGGTGGATGGTCACACTAGGAGTGACAAGGTTAGGAATGAGACCATTCGAGAGAAGCTAGAGGTGGCCCCGGTGGCCGAAAAAATAAGGGAAGCGAGACACGTGCAGAGAAGAAGTGTTGATGCTCCTGTTAGGAGGTGCGAGAGATTGGTTTTGGGTGATACTTTGAGGGATAGAGGTAGACCGAAGAAGTATTGTGGGGATTTGATTAGACAAGATATGACGGAACTTGATCTTACTGAGGACATGACCTTAGATAGAAAGAAGTGGAGGTCGCGAATTAGAGTAGCAGGCTAATGGTAGGGTAGGTACTTTTTTATTATGTGTTTGCATTATCTGGCATATTATGTGTTAGTTTTATCTTATTTATATATTGTCATTCTTTTTGTCATATCTAGTTTTTTTTGCTTATGGATTTTTAGATGAGGGTTCACAGGAAACAATCTCTCTACTTCTATGGTAGTGGTAAGGTCTGCATAAACTCTACCCTCTCCAAACCCCACTTGTGGGATTTTACTGGGTATTTTATTGTTGTTGTTGTTATATACTTATAATATACATACACTCACACATGGGGGCCACGTGCCCCCAATCCCTTATTTCTCTTTCTTCTTCAATTCTTTCCTCTCCTCTAACGTGTACATTCCCCTTCTCCCCGACCTTCTTCTTTTTCTTCCAAACCAAGCTAAATGCTAAATCTCCCTCAACATTCCTCCAACAAGCTCCGTACGTACGTATCACCATCTCCCCTCTCCTTCGTCCTTGCTCAAGATCGAGCCGTCCACCTCCCCTCACCCTCAACGGCGTGAAGATCCTTGTTAGGATATTCTTGATTCCAAAAGAGTATATAATTTAGGGGATTTCAAATTTGAAATTTGGAAAAAGCCCTAATTTTCGCCCTATTTTGGAATCCTAGAAATCCCTGTATATACCCTTTTCCCCAATTTGAAGGGGGTCATTCTTTGGATCTCGGGGAAAGCTCTAGAAAATTGGAAATATCACAGTAGTGTTTGATCTTGAAAACCCTGAAAGCCTCGAATCGATTTCGACAGCCGTTCCTTGACCTCAAATAGATTCTATTTCTATTTTTGGAAAAACAAGTTTTTTCTAAAAAGGTTGATTTAGTTCTTAAGTTTTTTCCAAAAAGGTTGATTTGTTTAATCTAATTAATTTCCCCCAACATGTCTCCATTATTCCATTTTCTTTTATTGTCTTAGTGTTAAAACTTTTTCTACAATTTATTTTGGCAAAACTCTTGAAAATTGGTCCAATTTTAAACTCAGTTAATTTTGACAAATTTAGTCAATTTGTGTCATTTAGTGAACCTTTTCCCAACTTAGTCAACCCTTTTAAATCTTAGTCAATTTTGCGAACCAAGTCAATTTTTTAAACCTAGTCAAATTTTCAGATTTAGTTAATTTTTTCAAGACTTAGTCAAAATTTTGAATTTAGTTAACTTTTGCAGACTTAGTTAATTTTACAAAGATAGTCAATTTTTCAAATCTAGTTAATTCTTCAAATTTAGTCAATATTTTATAAATATAGTCAATTCCTTCAAATTTAGTCAACACATTTAAAATTCAGTCAAAGTTAGTCAAAATCCCTAATCATCAATCAATCGCGAGTTAGTGGTCATTTTGGGTGATTAATTTCTTCTCAAAAATGAAAATTTAATCCGAATCTTTTCTTTGGTATTTAAAAAAGATTTTTCTGTTATAATTAGGTGGCAACTCTTTTAATTTTCAAGAATTTTATTTGTACTTAAATTAATTAAGTATTAAATCAGATTTTCGAAAAAAAAAAAATCAAAAGTCACTTTTTTTCTTATTAACAGAAATGATGACTCTGCTGAGGAATAATTAGATTCTAACCATTAGATTAGGATTTATTTGACTAACTACTTGGATTGTAATAATTAATAATTGCCTTTATTTTTCCTATTTGTGTTTATTTGTTTAATTTCAATTATTACAAATTGTCATTCATGACACATTTTCGCCAATCGACATTTAGAATGCATTAGGTTAAGGGTGGTTATGTGGTTATCCATAGCTGTTCCTTCAGGAAACCCCCAAATATTTCTTCGGAAATAGTAAATGGGTGGTTGGTTTGCAGTCGTTCCAACGCCATTTACTATTTCACCCTGAAATTTGTCCAACTCGAGTCCCAAGTCAAATTGTAACTAACTCTTAATCAACCTAAGATAAAGTGTCAAATCCCTACTTCTAAGCATTTGCCTAGGTTGACCTATTATCTAAGGAGTATTGGACCCATTAGTAAACCACCAAAAACATGTCAAAGGTCTCCGATCCGATGACACATTATGTTATGTGGCTTTGAAAGGTGTATGTGTTGATAACCATTTATTGTCTCTCGAGGGGGATCCTAACCAAGCCTTTTTATGAGTATGACTCGCTTTCTCAAATTCGACATGGTCATGAAAGCACACCACAAACTCCAACTATGGTGGAATGACCTCACTTTTGAACATAAAAGGGAATTGAACAAACACATGGGATGGTTGACCTTGCTTATGCCAATGCCCGCTTATCTGAAACTGATAGAGGTTCTCACCGGATAGTGGGATCCTGAAAAGATGGTGTTTCACTTCGGAATGATAGAAATCACCCCAACCTTTAAAGAAATTCAGGATGCCATTGATACCATAGGAATGACGGTAAGAGAAGAGTTAAAAAAGAAGAAAGCTCCCGATAAGCCAACCAAGGAGCAAATTAGGGAGTATCTCAGTCTCAAGAAGTTGACTGGGTACATGGATCGAGCATAGCCTTCGAGAATCCTTGTGCAACAAGGCATGCCTTGTATCTTATAATTTCATTTCGCTTTCGCACAAAAATTCATTTATAGCCAACTAGTTTTATACCATCAGGGGTTTGGACAACAGATCCAAATACTTCAAGCTTAGAGAGTGAATTCAAGTCATATTGAATTGCTTAATTCCAATTAGTCCAATCATCTCTGCGTCGGTATTCTTCGACAATTTAGGCTCAAGACTTTCACTATCTTACATGAGGTTAAGTGCAACATTATATACAAAAACATTATCCACTTTAACTTTTGATCGATCTATGTTTATCTCATCACCAGTAGAACTTATAAGAAGTTCTTCATTCATTTGAGTCTCGAGTTCACTGATTTCTTCAGGAATATCAGGATTTCTAAAGTCTTGACCTTCCTCAGGAAGTTTTTTTGTAGTATCATCTTTATTATTCTTTACGCTTCTCTTTTCTAGGATTTTTATACTTTGAACTCAATGGTCTACCACGCTTCAGGCATGTTTGAGATTCAAAACTTGTGATGTTAGCTGATGGTCCCCTTGGGACATTAATTCGGATAATACATTCACTGCAGGGATATGTGATTTAGTTATCTGTTTCAAATCAGTAAATGTATCTAGCATTTGATTTGCTGTTTTTTGCAAGTGAATAATATTTTGTACTTCTTGCTCACAAATAGAAGTATGTGGATCAAGATGAGACAAAGATGTATTTTTCTACAAAATTTCTCTTTTGATTTCACTGTTTTCTCCCCTAATTTTGACAAATTTATCTCATATAACCGACAATTTTCAAATCGTGCAGTGAATATATCTCCATTCAGTGGTTCAAGATATCGAATAATGGAGTGTGATTCAAACCTAACATATATTCTTAACCTTTTTTGAGATCCCGTCTTAGTGCGGTATGGCGGTGGTGCTATAGGCACATACACAACACGCCCAAAGACTCTTAAATGAGATATATCAGGTTCTTGACCCAAAATCAATTACAATGGTGAAAACTTATGATAAAAAGTGTTGGTCTGAGACGAATCAGTGTTGCCACATGCAAAGTTGCATGACTCTAAACAGAAGTGGGTAACATAATTTTAATAAGCAATGATGTTGCTTTCAACTGCAATCTTTTAGTTAATGACTCAACAAGGACATCTTGAGTGTGAACATGAGCAACAAGATGTTCAGCTCTTATCCCAATTGATAAGCAATAATCATTAAATTCTTGGGATGTAAACTCTGCAACATTGCTAAGGCGAATTGTTCTAATTTGATTATCGGGAAACTGTGTTCGTAATCACATAATTTGTGCCAATAATTTTGTAAACGCCAAGTTGTGTGATGATAGCAGTATACATGAGACCATCATGAAGATGCATCTATTAGCACCATAAAGTACCAAAATGACCCACTAGGTGGGTGAATAGATCCACAAATATCTCCACGTATACGTTCCAAGAACGCAGTGGACTCAATTCCCAGCTTTGTGTGTGATAGTCTTACAATTAACTTGCTTTGATAACAAACAGTGCAAGAGAATTCATCATTTAAAAGAATTTTCATATTCTTTAATGGATGACCTTTTGAATTTTCTATAATCTGTCTTATCATTATGGATCCAAAGTGTCCCAGATATTGTGCCAAAGTGCAAAAGTATTGGAATCAGTAAATTTCTGATTTGCTATAGAATGTGCTTCAATTGCACTAATGTTTATCCAGTACAACCCAGAAGATAATGCTGGGAACTTTTCAATAACACATGTCTGCCCAGAGACATTTTTGGTTATAACAAGAAACTCAAAACCCATTTCATCAATTGTCTTGATGTGAAAATCATTTTCACAAATATCTTTAAAACTCAACAAACTTCTCCCAGATTGAGGAGAGAACATATCATTATTTACTATGAGTTTTGTTCCTTTGGGTAAAATTATAATGGCTTTCCCAAAGCCTTCATTCAAATTTTTACAATCAAAAATTGTAGTAACATGTAACACCCCGTGAAATTATTGAAATACTCTTAAAATGGAATCGTGTATAACGGTCTTCCCAAGCACTGATGGAAAATGCAAGACCAGATTTGCGATCAACACAAAAAATTGAGTGGGAAAATGGTCTCGACCTGATTTTAGAGCAATCGGGTTGAAAAATAATTTTTGCTAATTCATTTTGGGACAGTATTGATGCAAGCCCAAGACGCGATGCACTTGGAATGCGGACCAACACTTACATATTTTTTAAAAATTTTCTACAGGATTGAAAAACCGATCGGAAAGTGATTTACAAAAATTTACACATATGAAATCAATTTTTTAACGTGCTTTGAGAAAATTCGCCAAAATACACATATTCGCATCCCTGGCACGATGCGAACATAGTGTTACGGGGTGAAATTTTATTCTTTTATTACGGGAAGGGTATTTTGATAAATCTCCAACCCCTCCCAAGTGCTATAAACGATTATAAGATTGTTCTTATGAAAAATAAGGGTTTCTAAACCCATTTTTCAGCCTTCATAGTTGAGATTTTTGAGAGAGGAAGAGAAGAGAAGCTTGATATCTTGAGGACTTGAGTCAAATTCTTGCAAGGATTCGTATTATCTTCATCCCAGGTATGTAAAGCTAATCATAAAGCATGAAATTATTCTCCCATGTGCCCCGTAGATGGTTATAGATGGGTTGAGAACCCATGAATCTCTGCATATGATTCTTGAAGTATTAACCTGATTAAATTCTTGAATTAAGTTTTTATTGTATTAATGAGTTTCCTGTATACAATGATATCTTGATGATTTTCTTGAAGTTGAATAATTGTTTGAATGAATGTTCATGCCTTCATTCACATGAAGCCCAATTGAGGACTATGGTTGCTTTTATGCATTATTTTGAAAACTGAGATTTGATGGCCATACTGAGCGTGTTAAACACCGATGATTTCTTTTAGCGTATCTTATTGAGTTTAATTTCATGAATATCGCTTTTGAGTATGAATAATAATTTGATAAAGATCTGTGTTGATATGTAGAGATTTTTGAAGCATGGGTTTTACTAATAAAACACTTGACGTTTTAATGAGTTTTGATTGAATTGAGCATTGAGTTTAAATGATGCTTTGAGTACATGTTGATGATAATGTTAAAATATTTTCTCATAATATATTTATTAATGGATGATGATGATAGTTTATATGAGTCTTAAAGAGGATTGATTTGGTTGATGAGTTGTACATGTTTTAGTCTTAAAAGTATTATTTGAGCACCGAGTGAGAGAGGTGCGTCACCCCAAAACTATGTTTGCCAGCGTAGGATAGTCATGCAGTACATTCTACTAGCTCTTGTCCCAAAGGTTGGACATTCTCTTTGGATCCGTGAGAGAGAGAGAGACAGAGATACTACGTCCTTTACCGTGGCAAGTTTAGGACAGGGCATGGCAATGATGCTGATTCGTTGTGCACCACCTAACTTAAAGGTGGTGGGACATGATAGATGTTGATTAAGAGAAACTCCCAAGCAACATTGATTGAGCATGGAATTTCTAATAGATTATTCTTTTCTTTTCAAATGTACATTATAAAGGGCATGATTTACTTTAAACTTGCATGTTTTATTGAGTTGAGATGAGCTGAGTCTTTTGAGTTGAGTTGATGTTATTGTTATATTATTCTACCTGTTTCAGTTTCATTAAGCTATTTTACATATCGTATATTCCACGCACTAATGCCACTTTGGTGTTACATCATTTTATGATGCAGATACATGGTATAGAGATCAATAGTAGGCGTTTTGTTGAGGATCTTTGAATGCCCAGTGGATTGGTGAGCGTTCCTTACTTCGGAGGATTTATATGATACTTTTATCTTGCTTTAGAGTTAGAGTTGCTTAGCATTTTTCTGATTGGGGTAGCCATGAATCTGTCATTGGCACCACCTATTAGTGATAGAGGCTTCATAGACTAGAGTCGAATTGTTAATCGATAAGACTGTGAGCTAGTTCTCTTCTACTAGTCTTTTTATATATGATAATGTTTTGAGACTAGATGGGATGTACCTATTTACTTCCTTTTTTTCCGCTGAGTTGTAGAGTGTACTGTATGAATGAATGTGATGAGGCCAAGTGGTTCATTTAGGGACTAACAATAGTCTCTAGGTGTCGATTACGTCTAGGGTAGAGTCCCAAGAAATGACAAACTTGGTATCAGAGCACGAGTTCAAGAGTCCTAGGGAGTTTATGAAGTTGTGTCTAGTAGAGTCCTTATTATTTGTGTGAAGAGTTCCACATCCATAATTTGGAGGCTATAGGACATTTAGGAATTGTTTCCTTTCTTTCAGATTCTAAATCGTATGATAAAGTCAAACACTATAAAATTTTATTTCTAAGTCATTTTTTATACGTTGCAGACCATGCCTTCTAAATGCAATATGGACTTGATGAATATTATTAGCACTGAGAAGCTTAATCTTACTACTCAACTTGTTGTGCATAATCTATAGGAAGAAGAGGACAAAGAGAGTGAGATAGAAGAAGCTTGGGGTGTGGAAGGAAATAGGTTCCCCTTTCTGCAGAGACCCTAGAGTTATATGCCGCTACCAGTAAGTACACCCATGTCCAACAGTAGATATAATCTGAGGTCAAGGAGAGACCAGTCTTTCAAGGTTCTTAATCTTCCACCCCGAGGGGGAGTAACTCTAGGACCTATAGGGAAGCCGCTATGTGAAAGGTGTGGCAAACTTCATTTGGGACAGTATTGATTGGGCACTAACGACAGCTTCAAATGTGGCCAAGCAGGTCATTTTTGGAGGGATTGTCCAAGGCGAGTCAACAAAGCTCAACCCACTAGATCTACACCACCAGTTAGAGAAAATCGGATAGATGCTACTCTTAGCACGAGCGAGGCCATAGATCAGTTGTCTGCCGCAGTAGTCGCCATCTCAGAGAAACATTTCGGGATGTTGTGATAGGAATAAGTTGAGTCTTTACTTGCTTTTGATGTTATCTTTGAGAGAAAAAATTATGTTTTAAAGAAGTTTAATGTTGCCAACTAAGAGTGAGATTTAAGGTCTTGTATAACCATAAGTAGAGTTGTTATCCCTGAGCTAGAAAGATAATGAGGGAGAGGAGGAGACTGGGTAGTAAGAGTGGTGATTGATTAAGGTTTGTAGTTAGAGTTATTTACCTATTAGGTAAGTAATAAGGCGATGAATCGATTTATATTAAATTGATAAAAGAGTCATAAGTACCCTATGACTTTCATGATGCGGTATAGGGAAGAGTTGTTGCCATGTTCGAGCACATCCAAACCAAAAGAAAGTTATGTTGCAGTATTGTAGTAATTATACTATTTAGGGTGGACTGCAGATGTTGAATAGGGGAAAAAGAGTGTTTTCAATGTGGTAGGTCTAAATTAGGCTTATGATTTTTAATTGAGAGTTCATGAGATTCATCGAGTTGTGAGCTTAGTCAGATAAGGAGATATGATAGAATAGGTGAGTAGTACTTAGTTATGAGAAAGAGATTCATTGATTGAGTATTTGCTATGAGATTTTAGTGGGATAATGTTCCCTAAATATTTATCTAGTAGTTTTAAGTTAACGTTAGAGAGGTGTGTGATAGACACACATTTTAGTACAAGACCCTAAGCTTTTATTTTGGGAAGTAGTACGAAATAGGAGATGGTATCATGAGAGTTATAGTCTTAGTGGGAGATCTTCTTTAAAAGGCTTGCCATATTATATGAAGATGCTACATTATATGGAAGATGATGCTATGGGTAGGGTATAAGTGCCCCTTAGATAAGACTAGTGAAACGAGGATAGTTCAGTAGATAAGGAGAGACTTGAGATGTGTATTCGTGATTATATAAAGATGTGTGAAGCTCTAAGTTATGAATTCTATAAAAATCTAGACAATATCTTTGAGTCCAATGTGAAGTAGGTTGAGGTAGGCATTTTGTATCATCCCGAGCAACTAAGTTGATTGGGGTTTATGGATAGATGATGATGAGTTTTCCATTATAGTCTAAGTCTTAAACAGAAGGGTTTATGAGAGCATAGAAGTTGAGTGTTAGCAGGCAAAAGAAAAGGTTAGCTTGTGAAAGTCGTGGGAAGTGGTTATATACGCCATAAGAATAACAAATATAGAGAGATTTCCATAAAGACAAGAATGAAGCTGAGAGTGATATTGTTGAACATAGTCAGAGTGGCTAGTTATATATATGTGACTATATCATAATAGAAGAGTATAAGACATTCTTGTGGATAGTGATTCCTTGACTGTGTGGAGATATGTGCTTATGGCCTAGTACAAAGTATTGATTCACAAACTTAGAGAGACGACCCTTTATCTAAGGGGGAGATGATGTGAGAAACTGAAGTAGAACTTGAGTTTGATAGAGATGGGTTGATCGATATGACACATCAATTTTGGCCATATCATACGTTCTTTATTCTTTTGTTGAGGTGATACTCCCTTCACGTTCAGTATACGACTGCCATGCTTGTGGCCTAGTCCCATATACCACCTCTTGATTTTTACTCGATTTGTGAGGATGAAAAGTGATGAGGTCATTCATTAATTTTAATGTTACCCCATGGATCTAAGTTCTTCCACTCCTATGTTAAATGAGATGCGACCTAAGTTTTATACTATGTATAGTCCTATGAACTTAGAATGAGTCTTGACAGACGAGAGAGATTGTACTTTGTTATGAATGTCCCAAGATAGGATTTTTCTATTGAATCGTGCTAATGATCTCTATTCTAAGCCTTTTGAGTAATCCAGCTTTCCGGTCTTGATAGAAGTATTGACGTTAGTAAAAGAGTGATAGTTGATGAGAAAGAGTGAGAGTTCTTGATGTTGATGTCATCTTACGAATATACTGACCTTCGGCTTGTTATGCCATTGTTGATAGTCGTAGATGAGTTATGGATAATGGGAGAGAGTGAGTGCTCCTGAATTGTGATAATGGAGTTGAGTTCCTATCCTTTAGTTGATGTTCCTTTTGAGCTTCTGCATAGTTGAGTATGCAAGTCCTTGATGGTATTCGTGCCTAATAATAATGTCGGAGATAAAATTTAAACTCTTGTTATTGTGTTTTAAGTCTATTCTTGAGAATAAGTATTCGAGGATCTGAGTATTTAAGTTCTTGATGGTATTCATGCTTACCTTGTATGGAGAGGTAGTGATTTGAGATTTCGCCAAGGGGAGATGATGAGTTCCTCCAGTTCTAAATTATGATGCTGATAGTAGTAGACTGAGAGTGGGGGTAGATAAGGAAGAGTGAATGTAGCATTATTGTGATATTAGTGTTAAACTTGTGTCATGTTGGGATAGAGATAGGGAGAGGTAGAGATATGAGACCCTATGATGTGCAATAGATAGGTAAGAGTATGCAGGTGTGACTTTGAGTGAGAGTTCATTAAATGATGGAAGTAGAAGTGTTAAGTAGGGTTGAAGATTCTAAGACATAGTTGAAGTGATTAGAGTGATAGGCTTGAAAGTGTAGTTATTATTATGTAAGTATTGATGATAGACTATTGAAGACTTCGTGATAAGGGTTTCAAGTAAGGATAGGGGGTAGTGAAGAGTACTAGGGATCTCTTAATGAAAGACCCTAAGAAAGTATAAAGTTGAGTATTGAGAGTTCCTTGTATGGTTATGATCATCTTAGCAATAACACCTTGAGAGATAGGCTTGAAGGGAATAAGGGGATGTGGATAGGTAGAGTTTTGAAAAGGAGCTATGAGTTTAAGTTGATGAAGTAGAGTGTCACAAAAGGGAGCACAATTGAGATGAGCTCCAAAGCTTGAGAGTAGTACACAGAGTCTTATGTACTGATGGTCCCATTCTCCATTAGAGTTGATGGTTTCCTTCTTGAGTTTGAAAGACTGATTGTCGAATATGTTTAAACGTTTTGAATTGATTGAGTTTCGATGATCCACTCGTTCTTGATGGTTAATATGTCCAAAAGAATATCTCCACTCTTGATATGAACAGATTTATCTATTCTAAGTGACTTGTGACTGTCCGGATTGGTTGGTTGAGTATTGAAAGGAGTCTTGATTATTATTCATGCCTTAATCATACCTTTACTCATCATTCGAGAACGAATGATCCTAAGGGTGAGATAATGTTACATCCCGTGACATTATTGAAATACCCCTAGAATGGAATCATGTGCATAACATGTCTTCTAAAGCTTTGATGGAAAATCTGAGATCGAATTTGCGATCAACACAAAAATTGAGCGGGAAAATGGTTTCGACCCGATTTTAGAGTAATCGGGTTGGAAAATAATTTTCGCTAATTAATATTGGGACAGCGTTGATACACACCCAAGGTGTGATGCGCCTGGGATGCTGACCATCACTTACATGTTTTTCAAAATTTTCTACGGGATTAAAAAATTGATCGAAAAGTGATTTACGAAAAAATATATATAAAACTCACTTGACAAACACGTTTTTTTGTGTATTTTCATACGAAATTTGTTTTTAATGTGCTTTGAGAAAATTCTCTTAAATAAACATGTCCGCGCCCCTGGTGCGATGCGTACATAGTGTTATGGGGTGAAACTTTATTCTTTTATTTCGGGAAGGGTACTTTGGTAAATCCCCAACCCTCCCAAGTCCTATAAATGATTATAAGATCGTTCTTCTGAAAAATAAGGGTTTCTAAACCTATTTTTCAGCCTCCACATTTGAGATTTTTTAGAGAGGAAGAGAAGCGAAGCTTGATATCTTGAGGGTTTGAGTAAAATTCTTCCAAGGATTCGTATTGTCTTCATCCCAGGTATCTAAGGCTAAACTTAAAGCATGAAATTATTCTCCCATGTGCCCCATAGTTGGTCATAGATGAGTTGAGAAACCATGAGTCCCCACACATGATTCTTGAAGTATTATCCTAATTAAATTCTTGAATTAAGTTTTTATTGTATTAATGAGTTTCGTATATACAATGATATCTTGATGATGTTCTTGAAGTTAAGTAACTGTTTGAATGTATGTTCATGCCTTCATTCACATGAACCCTAATTGAGGATTATGGTTGCTTTTATGCATCATTTTGAAAACTGAGAGTTGATGGCCATACTAAGCATGTTAAACACTGATGATTTCTTTTGGCATATTGTATTTAGTTTTCACGAATATTTGAGCATGAATAATAATTTGTGAAAGATCTTTGATGATATGTAGAGATTTTTGAAGCATAAGTTCTATTAAGAAAACACTTGATGTTTTAATGAGTTTTTATTGAATTGAGCATTGGGTTTAAATGATGCTTTGAGTATATATTGATGATAACGTAACTATATCTTCTCATAATGTATTCATAGATGGATGATGGTGATAGTTGATATGAGTCTTAAAGAGGATTGATTTGATTGATGAGTTGTACATGTTTTAGTCTTGGGAATATTATTGAGCACCGAGTGAGTGAGGAGTGTCACCCGCAAAACTGCATTTGCCAGTGTAGGATAGTCGTTCAACACGTTTTGGTGACTCTTTTCTGAACGGTTGGACATTCTCTTTGGATCCGAGAGAGATAGATACTACATCCTTTCCCCTGGCAAGTTTAAGATGGGTATGGCAATGATGTTGATTCATTTTGTACCACCTAACTTAAAGGTGGTAGGACATGATAGATGTCCAACCAACATTGATTGAGCATGAAATTTCTAATAGAGTTATTCTTTTCTTTTTAAATGTACATTATAAAGAGTATAATTTACTTTAAACTTGCATATTTTTCTGATTTTAGCTGAGTTGAGTCTTTTGAGTTGAGTTGATATTATTACCATATTATTCTTCCTATTTTGATTTCATTAAGTTATTTACATACCATATGTCACGTCCCAGGAGCGTTCACAAGACATGACTGAGACTTGCAGACTATTGCTAGCTCCCAAGCGGACCACTCAGTCTCTTAGCCATTGTTCAGTCATTTCATCAGCGGAATAGAAATGATATAATGATAATAAATGCTATCCTATCAGTGGGCTCATATTATCAATCATCAGTCTATCATAAGGAAATGGAATAGATAATGAAAATCTCAAATGTAAGGAACGAAAGAAAGAGGGAAAAAAGCCCCGACATCAACATCAACATCTATATCTATGAAACCTCTATGCTATAGTCTGAAACAGTACCATGATAGGCTATTACCAAGTATTAAGTAAAAGGGACCATCCAATAATAAAAATAAATATCCTCTGAATGCTGGGGAGGACTCACCACCGTCAGGAATGAAGAGCTCTGAACCTCAATAATCGGGTTTGTGAAGTCCTCAATCTACAATATCTGCATTATAAAACGATACACCACTAGAGAGACATTAGTACATGGAATGTAATATATGTAAACGGGCTAAGAAAAAGGAAATAGTTTAACTATCACTAGTCCATCACTCAGCCTCACCTCAGATATAAAGGACTAGACTCTATCACCTCACTAGCTATCAAACATCTGACATTCACTTCACATCGGAGTTCTATCATCATGAAAACTATCTGGGAGTTTCTATAACCGACAACCACTGCCTATGAGTGGCAGTGATACAATGAAGATATGTCGTTACCACATCTGCCCAGTACCCTGCCGAGGTAAAGGATGAGTCTATCTGTGGATCCAATAGTCTGTCAAGTCCCCTTTCGGGACAAAGGAAACATCCATTTTCATGGTCCAATCCTCTCATACGCTGGATGGGTCCGAGTGGGACTCACTATTACCCGTTTCGGTGCTAATACTCCTCCAAGGACTCAATATGCTCATAAATCTATCAATCCTTCAAGAAACCTCATTACCCTACCTATATGGGCAAAATTTTCTATCCAATCTAAGGGAATTATGCCTATTCAACTCTAGCAACAACAGTTTCAACTATCCCAGTCATCCACACACTCAATTCAGGACTCAGACTCAGTCAGACATCATGCTCAGACATTCAAGGCTCTAGACATCCCCTAAGTTCATTATTCAAGTCATTATGAAGAGGAAATTTTAAGGATCAAGTCATAATCATATAATAAGGTAAAAATACAGTAAGCTTTAAAGACAAGTGAGGTTCTGCATCTTTTCCTCATCTCAGAATAGGCACGGAAACTTATTATTGTTTATTTTCTTTAAAAATATAATTCACGTTTTTCACGTTAAAGTCGAGTCGAGACCATTTTCCGACTCAGCTTTTCGTATTGATTGCAAATCTAGTCTCAGATTTTCCATCAGAGATTAGGAATATACGTTGTGCACATAAAAAGTTTAGGGGCATTTTAGTAATTTTATAGGGTATTACATCATCTCCCCCTTGAAGTCATTCGTCCTCGAATGATGAGCAAAGGTCGAACGGGGACTCAAATAATCTCGGAACTCATCTTATTTCTCAATTAGGAACATTCGAACTCTTACTATCCATCATCTATCTATCCATCTCTATCTTAGACTCGGGAATGGAAAAGAATACTTGGAATAGATAAGAATTGGAAATATTTACCTTCAACATCATCATCACTTTGGCACGAATAGATGAGGGTATTTGAGTTTCATCGCTTGCTCAGCTTCCCACGTAGCTTCCTCAACAAATTGATTCATCCATCGGACTTTAAAAAAGGCTATCTCTTTGTTCCTCAGCTTACAAACCTGTCGGTCAAGAATCTGGACTGGAACTTCCTTGTATGATAAGCTGTCCTCCACACCTGTGCTCTCCACAGGAATTGCTAAGGCTGGATCCCCTAAAAACTTCTTCAACATAGAGACGTGGAACACCTGGTGAACTGCATCATGCTCGGAAGGAAAGTCTAATTCATAAGCAACCTTGTCAATCCTTTTTACAATCTAGTATGGCTCGATATAACAGGGACTTAGCTTCCCCTTATTGCTAAATCTCATGACACCTTTCATAGGTGACACCTTCAAGTACACCCAATCATCTACCTCAAACTCCAAGTCTCTTCTTCTCACGTCTCTATATGATTTCTGGCGACTCTGGGCTCGCTTCAACCTTTCCCTAATGACTTTCACCTTCTTCATAGACTGGTGCATAGGGTTAGGCCCAATTCACGAGGCTTCACCCACCTCGAACCAACTAATCGAAGATTTACATCTCCTACCGTATAAAGCCTCATACAGGTCCATCTGGATCCTGGAATGATAGCTATTCTTATACGCAAACTAAATTAATGGTAAATGATCATCCCAGTTTCTTTTGAAGTCAATAACACATTCCCTTAACATATACTCCAAAGTTTGAATAGTGTTCTCTGCTTGCCCGTCGGTTTATGGGTGAAAAACGGTACTCAAATTTACCTTCATATCCAATCCCTTCTGGAAATATCTCCAAAATTGAGAGGTGAATTGAGCTCCTTTGTCTGAGATGATAGAAAGGGAATCCCATTCAACCTCACAATATCTCAATTGTAAAGTCGGGCATACTCCTCAGCCATATAAGTTGTCTTTACCACCAAAAAGTGGGTTGATTTAGTCATCCTGTCTACAGTCACCCATATTAAGTCATCTTATTTTCTGGAATATGGTAAGCCGGTAACGAAATCCATGTTGATCACCTCCTATTTCCACTCTAGAATCTCAAAGTTCTGAGCTAACCCACAAGGTTTCTGATGTTCAACCTTAACCTGTTAGCAATTGGGACACTTGGAAATGAATTCAATAATGTCTTTCTTCATCTCATTCCACCAATAGACTTTCCTCAAGTCGTAGTACATCTTGGTAGAGCCAGGATGAATGAAATACCTCGTACTGTAAGCTTCAACCATGATTCTATTCGAACACCATCAACATTAGGTACACACAATCTCCTTTGGTATCTCAATACCCCATCTGCCCCTTTGGAGAAAACCATCACCTTCTGCTTATGAATCGCTTCCTTCAATTGGAGTACGACAGGGTCTTCGTCTTGCTTTTCCTTAACCTCAGACACTAAGGATGAAGCAGAACCTTTGTTGTTCTCCTCAAGTTGCACTCCCAATCGAGTAAATCTATGCACTTCCTTGGCTAGTTCTCTCCTCCCCTCCTCCACATGGGCTCTACTACCCCATGGACATCTTGCTAAGCAACAACAATATTATCCTTACTAGGGTGGTAGAGAATATTCATATTATAATGCTTGAGCAACTCTAGCCACCTCCTCTGCCGCAGGTTGAGCTCTTTCTGGCTGAACATGTACTGCAAGCTCTTATGATCGGTGAACATGTCTACAAGCACTCCATACAAATAGTGACACCAGATTTTAAGGGAGAACATCACTGCTGCCAACTCAAGGTCATGAGTCGGATAATTCTTCTCAAGGACCTTAAGTTGTCTGGAAGCATAAGCTATCATTTTTCCCCTCTGCATGAGTACGAACCCAATCCCACTCTGGATGCATCACAGTATATCACGAAAACACCCCTCCCGTCTGGCAAGGGTAACACTGGTGCTATAGTAAATCTAGTCTTCAACTCTTGAAAACCTTTCTCACATGCCTCAAACCACTGAAATTTGGCCTTCTTCTGAGTCAGCTAGTTAGTGGGGCTAACAGAGAAGAGAAGCCTTCAACAAATCTGTGATAGTACCCGGCCAAGCCCAAGAAACTTCTTATTTCTATGGGAGAAATGGGTCTTGGCCAGTTCTTATCCGCCTCAATCTTCTGAGTATCAACTCGAATACTATCTCCCGAAACAACATGGCCCAAGAAAGCCACTGACTTGAGCCAAATCTCACAATTGGAGAATTTAGCATACAACTCATGATCTTTGAGTGTTTGCAAAATCACTCTAAGGTGATTAGAATGCTCTTTTTCATTCCTCGAATACATTAGGATCTCATCAATAAACATGATTATGAACATATCAAATACCCTATTCATCAAATCCATGAAAGTTGTGGGTGCATTTGTCAACCCAAAGGATATGGCAAGAATGCAAAATGTCCATACCGTGTCCTAAAGGATGTCTTAGGAATGTTACTTTCCTCACCTTCAACTGATGGTAACCCAATATGAGATCTATCTTGGAGAAACAAGTAGCACCCTGAAGCTGGTCAAAGAGATCATCTATTCTGGGAAGAGGATAATTATTCTTTATGTTTCACCTTGTTCACTATTAATAGTCTATACATATCCTCAGAGACCCATATTTCTTACGCATGAATAGGACAGGAGCACCCAAGGTGAAACACTCAACCTTATGAAACTTTTCTCTAGCAAGTCTTTTAATTGCTCTTTCAATTCTTTCAACTCTGCATGAGCCATTCTATAGGGTGGGATTGAGATAGGTTGGGTCTCGGGAAGAACATCAATCCCAAAGTCAATCTCTCTATCAGGAGGGACTCCGAGAAGGTCATCAGGAAAGACCTCGGGAAACTCATTCATTATTGGGACTGACTCAAGAGTAAGAGACTTAACATTATCAGAGTTCACTCGCATGAGGTGGTAAATACTACCCTTGGATGTCAACTTTCTAGCTCTAAGATAGGATATGAATTTACCCTTAGGGACAACAGAACTCCCTTTCCACTCTAAGACAGGTTTACTAGGAAATTGGGACCTGACAATCCAGGTTCTACAATCAACAGAAGCATAAAAAGCATAGAACCGATCCATGCCCATTATTACATCAAAATCAACCATCTCCAACTCTATCAAATCGGCTAAAGTTTATCTATGATAAGTAGACACCACATAGTCCTTGTAAAATCACCAGTATGAGTCGAGATAGAAAAGGGTTCATGCAAACACTCCGGAAGGACCCCAAACTTACTAGCCACATAAGGGCTCACAAAAGACAATGTGACATTTGGATCAATTAATGCATAGCAATCGTAAGTAAAGACACGACGCATACCTGCGACAACATCTGTTACAGCCTCCTACTCCCATTGATTACCTATAGCATAAAGGTAGTTTATCCTGCCTTCTGTACCCGTAGTAGTAGTACCCCTCTGCTGATTACTTGCTGGAGGTGCTGTTGAAGACTAAGCTTTACTGCTCCCCTCACCTCGCCTCCTCTTTGAAAACTTATAGCTGAAATGGCCAGCCTGACCACAAGCATAACACACATCCATGGCCACACGACACTCACCCAGATGACGCTTCCACACTTGCTATGAGGTGGCTTTCCCTATATACCTTGAGTCACACTAGCCTGAAATTGAGCGCCTGGGTTCCTGAAATTCTGATGACCCTGAGATTTTTGATCATACCTGGTTGGCCACACGGATGCACTTACTGCAATGGTGCGGGATATGATGATCTCTTCTTTAAATAAGATTTATCACCTCTAGTCTATCTCTGCGGGCTAGCTCATGTCCTGCTGACTTCTCTTTCCTACTCAAATGCTCTTCTCTATCCCTCCTCTTATCTTCCTCTGTCTGCTGAGCATACATTACAAGTCTAGAGATGTCCATACCTCGAATCAGCAATATGCCTTACATTCTCTCTGCACATGTCTAGCTAGGCCAGTCACAAATCTCCTCATCCTTTGCCTCATATCTTTTACCATCTTGGGAGCATACCTTGACAATTTGGTGAACTTAAGGATATTCTCTTTCACAGTCATCCCTCCCTATTTTAGATTCACGAATTCATCTGCCTTCGTCTCCCTCAATTCTTGAGGAAAGAAGTGATCAAGAAAGGTGGCTTCAAACTCATCCCACGCTGTAGGATACACATCCTCCCCTCTACTCCCCTCCTACTAAGTGTACCACACATTGGCCATGTCCTTCAGTTGGTAGGACGTTAGCTCAACTCCCTCAATCTCGATAGCATGTATGATCTCAGTACTTTGTACATCTTATCAATGAAATTATATGGGTCCTCCTCCACATTCAACCCCGTATACACTAGTGGGTTCATTCTCAAGAAGTCCCTGAGCCGGGTTGCAGCTGAAGGCTCCTGCAATTTGGAACAAGGTGCCTGAGAACCTTGGTTATTCCCCTGTGAGGCCACCAACTGAGTTAGCATGGTGATGACTCCTCTGAGTTCTGCATCAGTAGTGGAAGCTAGCTGAGGCAGAGCAGGGGGCACCTGAGGACCTCAACAGTCCTAGCGGGGTGTCCCCGTCTCCTTGTCTCAGTCTGCACCGGAGCCTCCGGTTGGGTGTTCCTAGCAACGGGAGCTGGGGCATCTTCTTGAGCAGCTGTCCTCTTAGGCGACATTTTCTATAAGCGTGAAGCGCATGAGTTAAAAGCAGAATTTCACAAGTTAACTCTATAGCATGAACTTAGATCATAGAAGAAGGGTGACACTTCTTAATGTCCTATAGCCTCCTGCTTATGAAGTGTGGTGCACAACACAACCATAAACAAGACTCTACTAAACACGACTTCATAGACTCCCTAGGACACTAGAACTTTGGGCTCTAATACCAAGCTTGTCACATCTCGAGAGGGTACCCTCGACGTGACTGGTACTCGGAGACTATTGCTAGTCCCGAAGCATACCACTCATTCTCTTCGACATTGTTCAGTCAATTCATCAGCGACATAGAAATGATATAATGATAATAAATGTTATTATATTAGTGGGCTCATACTATCAGTCATCAGTCTATCATAAGAAAATGGAATAGATAACGAAACTCTAAAATGTAAGGAATGAAAGAAAGAGGGAAAAGAACCTCCGACATTAACATCAACATCTATATCTATGAAGCCTCTGTACTATAGTCCGAAACGGTACCATAATAGGTCATCTCTACCAAATATCAAGTAAAAGGGACCATCCAACAATAAAAATAAATATCCTTCGAATGCTGGGGAGGACTTACCACTGTCAGGAATGAAGAGCTCTGAACCTCAATGATCGGGCTGCTGAAGTCCTCGGTCTACAGTATCTGCATCATAAAATGATGCAGCGCCAAAGGGACTTTAGTACATGGAATGTACTGTATGTAAAACGGGCTAAGAAAAAGAAAACAGTTTAATCATCACCAGTCCATCACTCAGCCTCACCTCAAATATAATGGACAAGACTCTATCACCTCACTAACCATCAAACATCTAACATTTACATCACATTAGAGTTCTATCATCATGAAACATATCTGGGAGTTTCTATAACCAACAACCACTACCTATGAGATGGTAGTGATACAATGAAGAGATGTCATTGCCACATCTATCCAGTACATTGCCGGGGTAAAGGACAAGTCTGTCAATGGATCCAATAGTCTGTCAAGTCCCCTTTCGGGACAAGGAAACATACGCTTTCACGGTCCAATCCTCTCCTATACTCTCCATATAGTTAATGGTTTCGAGTGGGACTCAATCTCTTAATCATTTCAGTACTAATACTCCTCCCAGGACTTAATATGCTCATAAATCTATCAATCCTTCAAGAAACATCATCACCCAACCTATATGGGTAAGATTTTCTATCCAATCTAAGGGAATTATAGCAATTTAACTCTATCAACAATAGCTTTCAGCTATCCCAGTCACCCACACACTCAATTTAGGACTCAGACTCAGTCAGACATCATGCTCAAACATTTAAAGCTCTAGACAACCCCTAAATTCATTATTCAAGTCATTATAGAGAGGAAATTTTAAGGATCAAGTCACTATCATATCATAAGGTAAAAATACAGTAAGCTTTAAATATGATGATCATCAATTCATGATATAAAATTGTTGTTTAAAGATTTAAAATAAGAGTTCAAGCTAGTATACAAAAATTTAAAATAATTATTCAAGAATTTAAAGTAGTCATTCAAGAACTTAAAGTAATTACTCAAGAACTTAAAGTAATTACTCAAGAACCTTCAAGAATTCATACGTCAAAGATCCTAGACATGAATTTGCTATCTTAACTGTACATTGGCACATGAGAGATCAATCCTATGCTTCTGGATAGCCTTTACAAACCTGGGAATGACAAATTTTTGAAGAACTTTGAATTCTCCTCTGAAACCCTTACGTTCTCTCCTCTTCTTCTTTCTGACTTAGAGCAAAATAATTAGTCTTAGGATGGTTTTGGGTTTTAAAACCCTTTTGAACAAAAAACGTATTAAAAACTGACCTGGGGATATGAAAATATATTGGGAAGGACGAAATTGCACTCTCGAATTAAAATTAAAAAAATTGCATCTCATACACTAGTGCGCGATGCACACTAGTACAAATTTGCACTTTTTCGCATTTTTTCTTCATTTTCGTAAATTTTTGAAAAAAGACAAGTGTGGTTCCGCGTTCTCTCCACATCGCGGAAGGGGGGCGGAAACCTCACTGTTTTTTATTTTCTTTAAAAAATTTATATTTTTTTTATATTAAAGTCAAGTAGAGACCATTTTGTGACTCAGTTTTTCATACTGATCGCAAATTCGGTCTTGAATTTTTCATCAAAACTTGGGAAGATACGTTCTGTGCATGATAAAATTTAGGGGCATTTTAGTAATTTTATGGGGTGTTACACCGTACATTCCACGTATTGACGCCACTCTAGAGCTACATCATTTTATAATGTAGATACATGGGATATAGATCATCAGTAGACATTTCATTGAGGATCTTTGGACATCCAGCAGGTAGGATTCATATTATACTTTTTCTTGCTTTAGAATTAGAGTTGCTTAGCATTTATTTTGATTGAGGTAGTCATGGGTCTTTCATTGGCACCACCTATTAGTGATAGAGGTTTCATAGAATAAAGTTAGATTGTTGATTGATAAGATTGTGAGCTAATTCTCTTCTACTAGCCTTTTTATAGATGATACTATTTTGAGACTAGATAAGATGTGCCCATTTACTTCCTTTTTTCTTCTACTGAGTTGTAGAGTGTACTATTTGAATGAATGTGACGAGGCCAAGTGGTTCGCTTGGGGACTACCAATAGTCTCTAGGTGCCAGTTACATTATGGTACCCTTCCAGGGCATGACAAACTTTCTATCAGAGAATGAGTTCCAGAGTCCTAGGGAGTTTATGAAGAAGTGTATAGTAGAGTCCTTATTATTGGTGTGAAGAGCTCCATCCCTAATTTGGAGGCTATAGGACATTTAAGAATTTTTTCCCTTCTTTCAGATTCTAAGTCGTGCGATAAAGTCAAACTCTACAAAATTTCTTTTCTAAATCATGCTTTATACATTACAGACCATGCCTTCTAAATGCACCGTGGAGTTCAGGAATATCATCAACACCGAGAAGCTTAAGCCTACTATTCAGCTTGTTGTGCATGATCGATGGGCAAAAGAGGACAAAGAGAGTGATATAGAAGAAGCTTGGGGCAAGGAGGGAAGTAGGTTCCCTTTTCTGCAGAGACCATGGAGTTTTATACCACCACCAGCAAGTACACCTACGTCCAGCAGTAGATATAATCTAAGGCAGAGGAGAGACCAATCTTTCAAGGTTCCACCCCGAGAGAGAGTGACTCTAGGACCTAAAGGGAAGCCACCATGTGGAAGGTGTGGCAAACTTCATTTGGCATGGTATTGATTGGGCACTGATGACCACTTTAAATATGGCCAAGCGGGTCACTTATGGAGGGATTGTCCGAGGCGAGTGAACAAAGTTCAACCCACTAGATGTACATCACCAGTTAGAGGAAATCAGAGAGATGCTACTCCTAGCACGGGTGAGGCCATAGATAAGTTTTGTGCCACAGTAGTCGCCTAGCTCTGAGAAATACTCCGGCATGTTGTGAAAGGTATAAATAGAGTCTTTACTTGCTTTTGATATTATCCATGATGCCAACTAAGATTGAGATTTGAGGTCTTATAAAACCATAACTAGAGTTGCTATCTCTGAGCTAGAAAGATAATAAGGGAGAGGAGGAGATTGGGTAGTGAGAGTGGTGATTGATTAAGGTTTGTAATAAGAGTTATATACCTATTAGGTAAGTAATAAGGCGATGACTAGATTGATAAAAAATTGATGAAAGAGTCGTAAGTACCCTATGAATTGCATGATGCAATATAGGGGAAGAGTTGTTGTCATGTTAGAGCACGTCCAAACCAGAAGAAAGTTATGTTGCAGTATTGTAATAATAATACTATTTAAGGTGGAATGCAGATGTTGAATAGGGGAAAAAGAGTGTTTTCAATGTAACAGATCTAAATTAGGCTTATGATTTTTAATTGAGAGTTCATGAGACTCATCAAGTTGTTAGCTTAGTCAGATAAGGAGATATGATTGAATAGGTGAGTAGTACTGAGTTATGAGGAAGGGATGCATTGATTGAGTATTCGCTATGAGATTTTAATGAGATTATGTTCCCTAAATATTTATCAAGTAGTTTTAAGTAAGCATTAGAGAGGTATGTGATAGATAAACATGTTAGTACTAGGCCCTAAGCTTTAATTTTGGGAAGTAGTATGAAAGAGGAGATGGTATCATGAGAGTGATAGTCTTAATTGGAGATCTTCTCTAAGAGGCTTGCCATAGTGTATAAAGGTGCTAAATTATAAGGAAAGTGATGTTATGGGTAGGGTACAAGTGCCCCTTAGGTAAGACTAGAGAAACGAGGATAGCTCAATGGATGAGAGGAGACTTAAGATGTGTATTCATAATTATGTAAAGAAGTGTGAAGCTCTAAGTTATGACTGATATAAGAATCTAGAAAATATCTTTAAGTTCAATGTGAAGTAGATTGAGGTAGGCATTGTGTGTCATCCCGAGCAACTAAGTTGATTGGGGTTTATGGATAGATGATGAGGAGTTTACTATTATAGTCTAAGTCTTATACAGATAGGTTTATGAGATCATAGAAGTTGAGTGTAGCAGGCAAAAGAAGAGGTTAGGTTATGAGAGTTGTTGGAAGTGGTTATTTATGCCATAAGAATAACAAATATAGAGAGATTTCCATAGAGACAAGAAAGGAGCTAAGAGTGATATTGTTGAAAAGAGTCTGAGTGGCTAGTTATATATATCGGACTATAGCATGACAGAAGAGTTTGAGATATTCTTGTGGATAGTGATTCCCTAACCGTGTGGAGATATGTGCTTATGGCCTAATATAAAGTATTGATTCACAAACTTAGAGACATGACCCTTGATCTAAGGGGGAGATGTGAGAAACTGAAGTAGATCTTGAGTTTGATAGAGATGGGTTGATTGAGATGAGGCATCAATTCTTGTCATATAATTATGTTCCTTATTATTTCGTTGAGATGATACTCCCTTCACGTTTAGTATGTGACTGCCATGCCTGTGGCCTAGTCCCATATACCACTTCTTGATTGTTACTCGTGTTGTGAGGATGAAAAGCAATGAGATCATTCATTAATTTTAATATTACCCCATGGATCTAAGTGCTTCCACTCCTATGTTAAATGAGATGCAACCTAAGTTTTATACTATGTATAGTCCTATGAACTTAGAATGAGTCTTGACAGACGAGAGAGATTGTACTTCGTTATGAATGTCCTCAGATAGGATTTTTCTATTGAATCATGCTAGTGATCTCTGTTCCAAGCCTTTTGAGTAATCCAACTTTCCGATCTATAGAAGTATTGATGATAGTAAAAGGATGATAGTTAATGAGAAAGAGTGAGAGTTCTTGATTCTGATGTCATCTTATGCATACACTGACCTTCGAATTATTATGACATTATTAATGGTAGTAGACGAGTTATGGATGATGGGAGAGAATGAGTTCTCCTGAATTATGATAACAGAGTTGATTTCCTATCCTTGAATTGATGTTCCTTTTGGGCCTCTGTGTATTTGAGTATGAAAGTCCTTGATGGTATTTGTACCTACTAATGATGTTGGAGATAAAGTTTAAACTCTAGATATTGTGTTCTAAGTCTATTCTTGAGAATGAGTATTCGAGTATCTGAGTATTTGAGTTCTTGATGGTATTCATTCTTAAATTGCATGGAGAGGTAGTGATTTGAGGTTTTGTCAAGGGGGAGATGATGAATTCCTCCAGGTCTAAATTATGATGCTGATAGTAGTAGACAAAGAGTGGGGGTAGATGAGGAGGATAGAATATAGCACTGTTGTTATATTAGTGTTAAACTTGTGTCATATAGGGATAGGGATAAGGAGAGGTAGAGAGATGAGACTCTATGATGTGCAATAGATTGGTAAGAGCATGTGGGTGTGACTTTGAGTGAGAGTTCATTGAATGGTGGAGGTAGAAGTGTTAAGTAGACTTTAAGATTCTAAGACATAATTGAAGTGGTTAGAGTGATAGGCTTGAATGTGTGGTTGTTATTATGTAAGTATTGATGATAGACTATTGAAGACTTCATGATGAAGGTTTGAAGTAAGGATAGGGGGGTAGTGAAGAGGACTAGGGATCTCTTAAGGAAAGTCCCTGAGAAAGTATAGAGTTGAGTATTGAGAGTTAGCCTTTTATGGATATGATTATCTTAGCAATAACACCTTGAGGCTCAAAGATAGGCTTGAAGGGAATAAGGGGATATGGATAGGTAGAGTTTTTAATAGGAGCTATGAGTTTAAGTTCATGGAGTAGAGTGTCGTAAAAGGGAGCACAATTGAGATGAGGTCCTAAGCTTGAGAGTGGTACATAGAGTCTTATGTATCGATGGTCCCATTCTCCGTTAGAGTTGATGGTTTCCTTCTTGAGTTTGAAAAACTGATTGTTGAATGTGTTTACACATTTCGAATTGATTGAGTTTCGATGATCCATTCGTGCTTGATAGTGAATATGTCTAAGAGAATATCTCTACTCTTGATCTGAACTGATTTATTTATTCTGAGTGACTTATGACTGTCCTGATTGGTTGATTGAGTATTGAAAGGAGTCTTGATCGTTATTTGTGCCTTAATCATATTTGTACTCATCATTCGAGAGCGAATGATCCGAAGAGGGAGATAATATAACAGCCCATAAAATTATCAAAATACCCCTAGAATGGAATCATACGCATAATGCGTCTTTCCAAGCTCTAATGGACAATCCGAGATCGGATTTGCAATCAGCACAAAAATTTGAGTAGGAAAATAATTTCGACCAGATTTTAGAACAATCGGATCAAAAAATAATTTTCTCTAATTAATTTTGAGACAGTCTTGATCCGCGCCCAAGGCGCGATGCGCTTAGGACGCAGACCAAACTCCATTAGAGTTGATGGTTTCCTTCTAGAGTTTGAAAAACTGATTGTTGAATGTGTTTACACATTTAGAATTGATTGAGTTTCGATGATCCATTCGTGGTTGATGGTGAATATGTCTAACAGAATATCTCTACTCTTGATCTGAACCGATTTATCTATTCTGAGTGACTTGTGACTGTCCTGATTGGTTGATTGAGTATTGAAAGGAGTATTGATCATTATTCATGCCTTAATCATACCTTTACTCATCATTCGAGGGCGAATGATCGCAAGAGGAAGATAATGTAACACTCCATAAAATTATCGAAATACCCTTAGAATGGAATCATATGCATAATGCGTCTTCCTAAGGTCTGATGGAAAATCTGAGATCGAATTTGCGATCAACATAAATTTGAGCACGAAAATGATTACGACCTGATTTTAGAGCAATCGGATCGAAAAATAATTTTTGCTAATTAATTTTGAGACAGTCTTGATCCGCGCCCATGGCGCGATGCGCTTGGGACGTAGACCAACATTTATACTTTTTTCAAAATTTTTCTACGGGATTGAATCGATCAAAAAGTGATTTACAAAAATTTACATATAAAACGCACTTAACAGATGCGTTTTATGTGTGTTTTCATACGAAATCAGTTTTTCAACGTGTTTTGAGAAAATTT
>JAOTQR010092990.1:0-31953 GCA_025774065.1 Solanum ossicruentum | reverse complement strand
GTATTGCTTCTTCCTTCCTCTTCTTCTCCAATCTCTCTTCTTCTCCTCAACTTCTCTAAACACAAGACCAAGGAAATGGTCTTTCATTTGAACAAAAAGGGGGGGGGGGTATTTATAGAAACCCCTTTCCTCAAAATTACATCATAAGGGCTCCTAGTCTGCCTATTGATCAATTAGGTCCCAAACTTTCCTATTTTAATCCCATTGAGGACATCCGACTCCAACTTAATTGTTATCCTTAATTTAACGAGAGTACGGGGTCTAACATGTTGGTCCCAAGCAAACCACTTGGCCTAACTACTTAGTCAGCAGAAGACTCAAATAATCATGGAAAGACTTTAAATAACATGCTAAGACTATCAATCTTTCTGAATAAACTCAAAAGTGAAATACCTCAACAATTAAATCAATCAAACCAGAACTGAAGTATATGTCACATAGTCTATGGAACCTCTATTAGAATAGTCTAAAACTACTACTGGGATAAGCCCACGGTAGCCACAACTAAAAATAAACTGATAGAAAGGAAAACAAAAACAATAGCTCTAAGCCTCTGGGTGAGAAGAAGCCTCATTGATATTTGAGTGGGGGTCTGGTCCTCAATGAAGCGGCTATTAAGTGACTCTGTCACCTACGTCTGCATGATAAAACGATACAGGTGCTAAGGACTTCAGTACATGGAATGTACGGAACGTAAAATGGCCAAAATGGAGCTCAAGCTAATGCAATATTTCTCTCAAAATACATAAACATATTTCAGAATGAAGTAACATAATAATAAGTACTCTGTATGTTGAAAATAACATGCTAAAACTTGTATGTAAAATATATCTTACTTTAACTTATGGAGTTTCTCTAACCGAAAACCACCTCTATGAGTTTCGTGGTGATACAACGTCTTGCCCACGTTGCCAGAGTCGTACCGTACTTTGCCGGGATAGGGGACGAAAGACTAGGGAAGTGGATCCATCCCAAAATTGGACCATCTCAGTGGCAAATGAGGAGTTGTACCTAGGTGCAATCCTATCCTACGCTGGCTATGTAGTTTATAAGTTCAAGTTATTAATTCTACTCTCACTCATATCGGTGCTCAATACTATTCCCAAAATACTTATATATAGCTCATACCTTTAAGAAATAAAACTTCTCAATATATCTTTGGCCTTTCGGGAACTTGGCCCAACTTAGCTGTTTAATTTTCTCATCTAGATTATTTAGCTTAACTTTAACTAGTATCTTCTCAATTTTTTTAAAACATACTGGGTTATTTAGCTACAATGTAAAAGCAATCTCAAAAGCACTTCTTAAACTTGACTCAACTATGCATATGATGGTCTTTCTTTTCCTTGAATTATATATAAGATTCTTAAGAATATATTAATAACAGTAAAACTTGCTCAATAGTATAACTTCATTCTAAAATCAGTAAAAGAAATGATTCTATATCAAGAAACGAATGCATGCACCAATATTTGGATGAAATTAACTAATACTGGAGGAAAAATCTTAATTTCACATTGTTATCATGATCTTGAATAAAATTTGGAGATTTTGATACTAAAATAATAATAGACTGTCTTTTGGAGGGCCTTATATACTTGAGGAATGAGTTCTTAGAAGAACTTGGGAAGAATTCTTGAAAGCCCTAACTGGTTCTTGGTTTTACGCTTGAATTTGCTTGAACTTGTGCTAAAGTTAATGAAGGAATGAAGGTGTTTTTATGAGTTAATTGGGTGAAAACTGACCTATTAAGGTTTAAGAAGGGTGGGAAAGGTCGAAACTACCCTTCCTTAAATAACAGAAAAAGTTGCTCCAAAAAAGTCCACATCGCGCCAGGGGCGCGGACATGTGTATTTTTCTTAATACAATATGTTCGCGTCACGCCAAGGGCGCAAACATGTGTATTTCACTTTTTTTTGCAAACTTCTCTTTCGATCGAAATTTGAAGAATTTTCCTAAGTGTGGCTCCGGTCCCAGGCACTTAGCTTCCCATGCGCGTCACGCCCTGGGCGCGGAAACCTCACTATCCGAAATTAATTAGCGAAATTTTTAATTCACCTCAGTTGCTCTAAAGTCAAATTGAGACCATTTTCCCACTCAATATTTTATGCTGATAGCAAATTCAGTCTTCGATTTGCGAATGGAGCATCGGAAGACGCGTTACACACATGGTCATTTTTATGGGTATTTTGGTAATTTCACCTGGTGTCACAATATCTCCCCCTTGGGATCATTCGTCCTTGAATGATAACAATATGAAAAAAAAAATTAGCTCAAGACAACAAGATTACTACACTTAAACAATATAAGTCTTCGAGATCAAGAGTGTAAGTTTACCTTTAAAGTCCTCATTCAGGCCAACGAACAAATGTGGATACTTTTCCTTCATACCTTCTTCTACTTCCCATGTGGCTTCTTCCACGAATTGATTTCTCCATAGCACTTTCACCGAAGCTATGTCTTTGGTCCTCAACTTGCGGACTTATTGGTCTAATATTTGCACCGAGACTTCTTCATAGGACAAATTATCTTTAATCCCCATACTTTCAACAGGGATAACCAGAGAGAGATCTCCCAAGCATTTCTTAAGCATAGAAATATGAAATATTGGGTGTAAAACACTCAACTTTACTGGTAACTCCAACTCGTAAGCTACACTACCAACCCTTCTCAGAATCTAGTAAGGTCTAATATATCATGGACTGAGCTTCCCCTTTTTCCCGAATCTTATAACTCCTTTCATTGGTGATACCTTTAGGTATACTCAATCACCTACTTCAACTTTCAAATCTCTCCTCCTAACATCAGTGTAAGACTTTTGACGACTCTGGGCTGTCTTTAGCCTTTCCCGAATAACCTTAACTTTCTCCATAGCCTGGTGGACTAGATCCGGCCCTATTCATCCTGCCCCACCAACTTCAAACCACCCAAAGGGCGATTTACACCTTCTCCCATAAAGGGCCTCATACGGGCTCATCTGTATGCCAGACTAGAAGTTGTTATTAATGGAACCCAATCAACGGTAATTGATCATCCTAGTTACCTTTAAAGTCTATCACGCATACCCTCAACATGTCCTCAAAGTTCTATATGGTTCGCTCCGTTTTCCTGTCTGTATGTGGATGAAAAGTTGTACTAAGATTCACCTTTGTACCAAGTCCTTTCTGAAAGGACTTCTAAAATTGTGTTGTGAATTGAGCTCCCCTATCTGAGATGATGTATATAGGGACCCTGTGTAGCCTAATAATCTCTTTAAGATAAAGTCTAGCATAATCCTCAACTGTATCAGTCGTCTTGATAGGTAGAAAGTGAGTTGACTTGGTCATCCTATCTACTATAACCCATATTAAATCATGTTATCCACGGGATCGAGGTAAACCTGTTATAAAGTCCAAGTTAATCATCTCTTACTTCCATTCTAGAATTTTCAATGTTTTGGGTTATATCACAATGCTCTACCTTAACTTGCTGGTAATTCGAGCATCTAGACACGAACTTTGTAATGTCCCTCTTAATGTCACCCCACCAATAGACTTCTCGGAAATCTATGTACATCTTTGTTGCACCAGGGTGAATAGAGTATCTGACATTATTAGCTTCAGCCAAGATCCTATCTCTAAGGTCGTCAACACTTGGCACACACAACCTGACTTGGTACCTCAAGACTCCATCTCCCCCTTTTGCAAATACTAACACTTTCTATTTCTGAACATCTTCTTTCAACTGGAGGAGGATAGGATCCTTGTCTCGCTTTTCTTTCACCTCCACCACTAAGGATGACTCTACCCTACTACTGATAATGGCAACACCTTCATCAGAATCTTCAAGCTGCAACTTTTTAGCTAATTCTTTTTTTTTTATCTTTTATGTGAGCGGTGCTCCCCATGGTCGACCAGCTAAGAGCGTCTGCAACCACGTTAGATTTACCTGGGTGGTAGAGAATGCTCATGCCATAGCCTTTCAGCAGCTCCAACCATCTCATCTGCCTTAAATTCAACTCTTTTTGGTTTAATACATACTGCAAACTCTTGTGGTTTGTGAATACGTCCATGTGCCCACCATAAAGGTAGTGTCTCAAGATCTTTAGAGCAAAAACCATAATAGCTAGCTCAAGATCATGAGTTGGTTAGTTCTTCTCATGGGTCTTAAGCTATCTAGATCAAAGACATATGCTATCACCTTGCCTCTCTGCATCAATTCACATCCCAATCCAACTCTGGAAGCATCAAAATATACCACATAGTCATGAGTTCCCTCGGGTATGGATAAGATCAGGGTTGTGGTCAGCCTAGTTTTCAACTCTTGGAAACTTTTCTCACAAGCTTCTGACCATTCGAACTTAATCTTCTTCTAAGTTTAGTCAAAGGAGCTGAGATAGAAGAGAACCCATCTACAAACTATCTGTAGTACCCCACCAAGCCCAAGAAACTCCTTATCTCTATTGGATTTGTAGGCCTTGGCCAATTCTTTACTGCCTAAATCTTTTGGGAATCAACCTGAATACCTACACCAGACACAATGTGCCCTAAAAATGTCACTGATGCAAACCAAAACTCACACTTGGAGAATTTTTCATAAAGTTGTTGATCCTTAAGGGCTTGAAGGATAATTCTGAGACAGTCAGCATACTCCTCCTTGTTATGAGAATAGATTAGGATGTCATCTATGAACACAGTAACGAACATATCCAGGTACGGTCTCAGCAACCTGTTCATAAGATCAATGAATGTTGCTGATGCATTCATCAATCTAAATGACATGACTAAAAATTCATATTGACCATAACGAATTCTGAAAGCTGTCTTAGGTATGTCTCTCTCTCTAACTTTAAGCTGATGATACCAAGATCTCAGATCTATTTTGGAGAAACAAGCAGCACCCTAAAGTTGGTCGAATAGGTCATCAATTCTGGGAAGAGGATAGTTGTACTTTATGGTGACTTATTCAACTAACAATAATCTATGCACATTCAAAAAGAACTATCCATCTTACACACAAGGAGAACTGGAGCACCCCAAGGTGAGATGCTGGGTCTAATGAAACCCTTATCTAAGAGATCCTTCAGTTGCAACTTCAACACTTTTAGCTCTGAAGGAGCCATACGACATGGAGAAATGGATATGGGATGAGTGTCTAGGAGGATATCTATCCCAAAGTCTATCTCCCTGTCAGGAGGAACTCTGGGAAGATCCTCAGGAAAGACTTCTGGGAACTCACTCAGAATAAGGACAGACCAAAGGGATGGTGCCTCGCCACGAGAATTCTGAACTTTGGCTAAGTCGTATATGTACTATTTCAAAATTAACTTTCTAGCTTTGAGGTATGAGACAAACTCACCCCTAGGAAAAACTAAGCTACCCTTCCATTCTAGGACTGGTTCGTTAGGAAACTGACACTTGGCTACTTTGGTTTTGCAATCTATGGATGCATAACCGGCAAGTATCTAGTCCATGCATAGGATGACATCAAGATCTACCATGTTAACTCAACCAAATCAGCTATGATTTCCTTATGATAAACTGATACTAGGCAGTCCTTATAAATTCTTTGGGCTAAAATAAACTCTCCAGTAGGAGTGGAAACACTGAAAGGCTCAATAAGACAGTTTGGATTACCCCAAACTTCATGGCTACATAGGGAGTCACAAATGACAATGTGGCACCTGGGTCTTATAATGCATCGACATCATAAGTAAAGATTTTAAGCATATCGGTAACCATATCTGGTAAGTTTTCCTACTCCTGTCTGGTGGCCATGGCATATAAGCGGTTTGTGCCCCCGCCTGCACCTGATATAGTACCCCTCTGAGGTAGCTTACCCTGCGGCGCTGAAGAAACTGATTGTGATCTATTATCTCTCATGTTCTGCCTTCCCGTAGTACAATCCTTCAAGAACTGTCCCACCTATCCACATTTGAAACAATTATTTGTGCCCATAAGGCACTCTCCGGGATGAGACCTGCCACATTTTCCGCAAGTAGGATAACAATTTGCTCCTTGAGCTATGCTACCCAGTGACTAGCTGCCCAGGAACCTGTGATTCTGTGATCCCTACTCATTCCTAACCCTCGGTGTAGGTGCACTAGCAGATGAAGGTATTGGTCCAGATATCTTAGGCTGAAAGGATGAGTGATTTCCACCTCTATCCCCTCTCTTACTTATCTCAAGGCCTGATGTCTTGGCCCTCTTGCTCCTGAACTCTTCCCTATCCTATATTTTCTCCTCCTCTACTTACTGCACATAAGTTATCAAACGAGCGATGTCCATATCCTTAATCAGCATATTCTTCCTGCCTTCCCTCTTAGTCAGCCGAGAGAGCCCTGATACGAATAGATCCATCCTAGTGCGTATGTCTACCACCATAGCTATAGCATAATGGGACAACTGAGTAAACTTGAGGTTGTACTCCCTCACACTCATATTCTTCAGTTTCAGATTCAAGAATTCCCTTACCTTAGCCTGCCTCATCTCTCTAGGAAAGTACTGTCCTAGAAAGGCCTCCTTAAACACTATCCAACTCAAAGTTGGTGCCCTTCCTCCCCTGCCTCCCTTTCACTAATCAAACCAGAGTCTAACTACTCTCTTGAGCTAGTAGGCAGCCAACTCCACCCGCTCAGTATCACAAATATGCATAACCTGGAACACTTTCTAGAGATCCTCAATAAAATTCTCAGGATCTTCCTTCATATTAGACCCCATAAATTCAGGTGGGTTTATCCTCAAGAACTCACGAACTCCGACAGTATCCAACCTGTCATTCCTACCATCTCTCTGGCTACCTCCCTAAATAGTTACTGCCTGAGCCAAAGTCTAGATCGCCGATGGAGCTTAGCATTAGAGATATCTGCTTGTTTTAGCTACTCAATAGGCACAACTAGACCTCTAGGTCCCTCAGGAATTGGGCCAGGGTTGTTTGCATTTCCTCTGGCTGGGATCCCTCTGCCCCTTATTGGTCCGTCGGCTCTGCGTAGAGGCATGATCTGAAAAACACGAGGTGAACGCACGAGTTAGGAAAGACTTAAAAGAGGTAAACCCTGAACTAAGAGACAAATAATAACAATTTAATAGTGAAACTTCCAAATGCCCTGTAGCCTCCCTATGTAGCGTGCTTCACACCCATAATATAGAATCTACTAGACACGGTTCCATAGACTCCCTAGGACTCTTGAAATCTAAGCCCTGATACCAAGTTTGTTATGCCCATAGCCTACACTCTAGACGTAAGTAGCACTTAGAATCATTGCTGGTCCCAAGCGAACCACTTGGGCCTGGATACTTAGTCAGCGAATTTTTCAAATAATCATGGAAAGTCTTTAAATGACATGCTAAGACTATCAATCTGTTTGAATAAGCTGAAAAATGAAACAACTCAACAATTAAATCAATCAAACCAGAACTAAAGTATCTGATACATAGTCTTTGGAACCTCTACTAGAATAGTCTGAAACTACTACCAAGACTGGCCCGATAGCCACAACTGAAAATAAACTGTTAGGAAGGAAAACATAAACAATAGCTCTAAGCCTCTGGCAAAGAAGAGGCCTCACCGATATTTGAGAGGGGGTCTAGTCCTCAACGAAGTGGCTAATGAGGGACTCTGTCACCTGCGTCTGCATCATAAAATGATGCAGGTTCTAAGGATGTCAGTATGTGGAATGTACGGTATACAAAATGGCCAAAATGGAGCTCAAGCTAATGCAATATTTCTCAAAATACATAAATGTATTTCAGAATGAAGTAACATAATAATAAGTACTCTATATGCTGAAAATAACATGCTAAAAACTTGTATGTAAAACATATCTTACTTTAACTTGGGAAGTTTCTCTAACCGACAACCACCACTATGAGCTTCGTGGTTATACAACATCTTGCCCTCGCTGCCAGAGTCATTCTGTACTTTTCCTGGGTAGGGGATGAAAGACTAGGGGAGTGGATCCATCCCAAAACTGGGCCATCTCTGTGGCAAGTAAGGAATTATACCTAGGTACAATCCTATCCTACGCTGGCTACGTAATTTCTGAGTTCACATTATTAAGTCTACTCTTATTCATATCGGTGCTCAATACTACTCCCAAAATACTTGTATATAGCTCATATCTTTAAGAAATAAAACTTCTCAATATATCTTTGGTCTTTTGGGAACTTAGCCCAACTTAGTTGTTTATCTTTCTCATCTAGACTCTTTAGCTATAATGTAACTAGTACCTTTTCAAGTTTTTAAAACATATTAGGTTATTCAACTACAGTGCAAAAGCAATCTCAAAAGTACTTCTTAAACTTGACTCAACTATGCATATGCTAGTCTTTTTTTTCCTTGAAATAAATACAAGATTCTCAAGAATATATCAATAACATTAAAACTCGCTCAATAGTATAATTTCATGCTAAAATTTGTAAAAGACATGATTTTATATCAAAAAAGAATGCATGAACCAACATTTGGATGAAATTAACTAATACTGGAGGAAAAATCTTGATTTCACATTACAATTATGATCTTGAATAGAATTTGGGGATTTTGATACTAAAATAATAGATTGACTTTTGGAGGGCCTTACATACCTGGGGAATGAGTTCTTAGAAGAACTTAGGAAGAATTCTTGAAAGCCCTAACTGGTTTTTGGTTTTACGCTTGAATTTGCTTGAACTTGTTCTAATATTAATGAAGGAATGAAGGTGTTTTTATGAGCCAATCGGGTGAAACTAACCTATTAAGGTTAAGGAGGGTGGGAAAGGTCGAAACTACCCCTCCTTAAATAATAAAAAAAAATTCTACAAAACACAATATGTCCGTGTCGCATCAGGGGCACGAACATGTGTATTTTGCTTAATACAGTACGTCCACGTCACGCCAGGGGTGCAGACATGTGTATTTCACTTTTTTCATGAAATTCTCTTCCTGTTGAAATTTGAAAAATCTTCCTAAGTGTGGCTTCGTGTCCCAGGCGCGTCGCGACCTGGGCGCGGAAGCCTCACTATCCAGAATTAATTAGCAAATTTTTAAATTCAACGCGGTTGCTCTAAAATTAAGTCGAGATCATTTTCCCACTTAATTTGCGTTGATCATAAATTCATTCTCGAATTTACGAATGGAGCATGGGAAGATGCATTACACATATGGTCATTTCTAGGGGTATTTTGCTAATTTCACTGGGTGTCACAATTTTCGATGAGTTCATTGGATTTGGGAAAGATTGTAGACCTAGATAAGGTCTTGGTTGAATTTTCAGATATTCTGAGGAAAATTTGTTATCTTTGAGCCTTAAGTTAGTTTAACTAAGATGTAATAGGTTTCAGGCTAGAATCATAGTTTCATGATTTTACTGAGTTTGTTACATAGAATTTAGTGGGATAGCATGTTTGAATTGTGTGCACGATGTTCGAATGAATTGCAAGGGTCCTCAAAGAATTTTTATTCTTGGCATTTTGCTAATGCAGTTGTGTCAATGTCCCATTTTACATCTGAGCACTGCGTATGTGTTCGCAAGGGGTAAGGTGGTGTGGCTTCCACTATCACGTGCTTCTTGCCAAATTCGCGGGTGGCTGGATCATAGGTCATTGCATAGTCGTCTTGCATTCATGAAGAATCAGACTGATTGACTCTACATTCGCAGATTATGGTCGTGGTGTTTGAGGAGAAGAAAAATCTTGGTCATATTTTACTTTCTAAAGTTGCGGTTTCACATATTTTTCACCATTTTTGGACTCTAGAGCTCGGGATAGGCAATTTCAAAGTTTTGTCAAGTGGGTTAGTAAGTTTGACTCCAAACTTCATTACCCATTTATTATTTCATGATTTTAACCTTTAATTCTTAGTTTTGAACTCCAAAGTTTTTGATCTTTTCAAGAACTTCAAGTTTTGATAAATTGATGATTATATACTAATTTCAACTCTATTGTTGAAATGATTTTAATTGTTTGTTTCCAAATGTTGGGAGTATTTATTTATTAATTTTTAGATTTACCTTTGTTCATGAAATTGGATTTTTAGATTAATTGATTTTTCCCCTTTTTCTAAAATATTGATACTCGTGATAATAGTTTTGAATTTTTATTGTGATCTCATTATTGAAAATATTTTTCTTATTTGGAGACCCAACGAAGAGGGAAGACTCAAGATATGGAGTAGTTGTTTCATTAAACCAAGACAATAAATTTTTAAACCTTAATTGAGTATGTAACATCTTGTATTTTCTTATTATGTGTATTGGAGAATAATAAAAATTAGCTATGAGGTGAGTTGTTCAAATATTTAGTCCAAATGATGATAAAAGGGATAATAAAAAGGTAATTATATATATATATATATATATATTTATATGAGTGTGTGTGTGTGTGTGCGCGCGCTACACTATGGATCATTTGATTAATGATATTGACTCATTAGTGAAAATATGCATGATTGTTTTACTGTGAATTACATGTTTATATGGGCATCATCGTATCCTCATTTTTGTATGAAAATGGGTATTTGCATCTATTCTAAAACACTGTGATGGAAGAGGTCTCTTCCAACAAAATATAATGATATAGAAGTCTCTTTCGATGAATGTTAGTGATGTTGAGGCCTCTTCTAATGGTTGGTATTGATGTTGAGGTCTCTTTCGCCAGATGGTATTAAGGTCATGGTTTCTTTCGACGGATACATGGACCTTAGGAGTTCCCCTTGATCATAAAAGAGACATGCATCACTTTACTTGATATCTCATTACATTGTACTATACATTATTTTTTAGTCATGTATTATAAATACTCCTTCAATATCCTAATTTATTGATGAACTTGATGTTGATGATCTATACTATTGGTGATTTACTATTGACCTATGTGATAAGTGGATTATGACGTATTTTGTTAGGCTAATCTTCATTCAGATTGTAGTTGTGGAGGTTTAGTTAGAATTATAGGAGTACTTGTATTCTACATTGCTTTACTTCGTATTTAGTAGTTTACTATTGAGTATTGTGTTGTTTGGTACTCACTCAATGCTTCTATACTTGCATAGGTTATGAGCTTTAATTTTCTTAATCTCAACTTCTACCCTTGTACATTTGAGGCTTCAGCTAGAGTATTAGCGAGGTATTTATTTGTCATTTTAGTAGACACCTCATACTCTTTAATGTATTTTTGTTTTACTTTAGAAACAATAACAATTGAGACTTGTGTTTTTTTTTTCCAAATCTATTGTAATGCTTATAGGTTTGTACATATGATAATCAAATTTTGAGGGTGTTAAGAGTTTGATATAGTTAACTGCATATTTCATTATTTTGATATTATTTTTCTCTTTTATTTTCATTTTTATCTATATAATTGATTTTAGGCTAACTTGTCTTGGTGAGATAAGATAAGTGTCATCACACTCATATTTAGATTATGACATAATAGTATCAGAGTTTCAACTTTATAGGTCTCGCATATGTACAAGCCAAGTCTATTAGAGTCTAGGGGATCGATGCAGAAATATTTTTGTTACTTATCTTTGAGAGGTTACGATGATTGTTAGGATTTTTTTTTCTTTCAACTATTATCATGTGCTTACTTATGTTGGTATTGAGTATTGCATGTTCATTATATTAGGTGGCTAGAACAAGAGCTACAGCTATTGATAGATGAGGTGAGGCAGTCCTCGAGGCATCTATTAAGGGGTAGGGTAGAGCCTGAGTTAGGTACATGAGGTTGTACCCATAGAGTGGCACTAGTGAGATGTCATGGGAGAGGTGTCTATCATGAGACAGAGATTGATGCTAAAAAGGACAAGGTTCCTTCAGAGTACACAACTGTAGCATTACTTCAAATACCTTATTAGGGTGTTGGGTGTACTTAAGAGCTTCACTTAGGGAGGTAAGTATGATCAGCATATCAGAGGGTTCTCAAACTAGAGTAGGTGCTCAAACCCCAAAATAATGACAAACTCTAATTATTTAGGGTCCCATGGTCAGCCACTATTAGGTACTAGAGTTGAAGGTGGTCCTAGACTAGTAGTTGGGATATAGGGAGCGTATTTGTTCTGTTGTCTGAGGATGATCAGTGCAGATATAAAGGTTCAAAAAAATAGACTCACTTCAATTTGTGTGGCATCTTTCGAATTTGAGATTCAAATAAGTTTATCTTTGACCATAAAATTTTCATATGTCTTTTAAGTATTTTCAAAAATCAATTAGTGTGACTTATAGTACTTTTTACCATGTTTAGAAATATACAAATTTCATTTTAAATTCTCGATTAAAATTAAATTATTTGACTCTTGAAAATCAGAAAGCCATATAAATTGAAATAGAGAGAGTAATAAATTCTCAGGGACTTTACTTGGTAAAAAGGAGCAGTGGGAATCATGTCTACTTCAAAGAATAGTGTAGTGGAAAGATATACATGAAAAGATTATGCAAATGATTGATTTTAGAATCTTCAGCCAACACAAAGAAATTATCACTCTCACACAAAAAAATTGATTTTGTTTTTGCATATCTCTAAATTAGAAAATATATTGATGTTTCAATTATCATAGACATCACATAAAGTTTTTTTTTTCACAAAATAACACCATATTAAATATATTCATGTTTCATAATTTAAATATAATATATTATTTGTATCTCAAATAACTAAAAATTAAAATTGTAACTTTTGTATCATTCATGTCTAATTTTGTTTTCAAGATGAACCAACATGATAAACTAGGTCATTTTTTTCAAAGACAGAGAATCTTATTTGATTTGTTGGACTAATAGAGGTAGCAGGAATAATTCATATTCCTATTATGCAGATCCTTTTCTTTAATGTTATTTTCTTATTTGGTGTAAATTCATATTGCCCTTTTAATGTACAATATTAGCTTTTCTTATTTGTGGATATTTTTCTTATTAAGTTTTTTATTTTCTTTCATGTGAATGTCCTATATCATGTTTAAAAAACAAATAATTATACATCAATGAAATACAAGACTAACATATAACTCTTTCATGATGTCAGAGGTTGCGGGAAGAAGTATATATAAGGTGAAAAGAATTTATGGGTGATTTGAGTGGAGATGCACATGTTAAGAACAGGCTTATGAATATTAAGTTTGGACCAGGTGATCATAGAGTGAGAAGGTGGAACAAGTTGAGATTGAGTGATTGGAATTACGATAATGGTGCTTTGATTACTTGAAGGAGCATTTGAAGATTCAATTTGCCTTTGGCTTGTGGTTTAGATATTAGCGAGTGAGGGCGTAGAGATTATTGGAGGTGAATTGATGAGATTTGAATTAATACAACTAGGTGATGACATATATCCTAAGATTCTCATTAATTCATTTGATGAATAACCATTACTCAGTGGTATCAAGTAGAAAGGAGTACTTCTATTGACAGAGTGAGTGACCATAAACAGAGCTGATTTAATGGAAGAGAAAATGATAGGAACAAATGAAATGAGGAGCCCATGTCAAAACCATTTCTTTTGTAGGGTGAGAAGTTGTAGCAGCTAAAGAAGAGAAAGAAAACTCATGCTCTACAAAAATTGATATGGGGAGAGATGAATATTTTAGAAGTGGAGGGATCAAATTACTTGAATGCACATTAATTAGTAGAGTATCGCACAAAGACACAAGGTCTTGAACTGGATTCTAATTTATTTTGAGAATAACAATGTAACCATGGATAACATAGACAAAGAAGACTAGGTGCTTTCAATACTTTGGAGCATTCCCAAATATGTGAAAAATATAAAAACTCAATATGAAGCAAAGAAGTTTGGCTTCAGATTGATAAGATAGACAACCGTCTGAAAAGTAAAGGACCAAAAATATAAAGTTTGGTAACATGAAAAAGGATAATACTTGTTCTCATAATGTATTGATGACAATGCTCAACAGTACCATTGTGTTCAGGTGTATGAAGTAAGATTAAGAAATAAGAGATTCCATTGGAAGTAAAGAATTTTGTAAGATGAATGAACTCACCACCATTATCTGAGTAAAAGAAAATAATAGATCTGTTGAAAATTTTTCAACCATGATCTTAAATTTTGGGGGAAAAAAAAAAAGAAAAACCTCAGATTTCTTTTTCGCTGAGAATAACAAAACATACTTGATAGAGTGATCAACAAAAATGAGATAATAATGAAAATCGTCTATAGAAGGGATTAGAGCAGGGCCCCACATATCAGAGTACATCAAATAAAGAAGAAGATTTTAACGAAGAAATTGCAAATGAAGTTTTATGCATTTTAATACATTTGCATGAATTACAAAAAAAAAAATATTGAGGAAACATACTTGGAAGGAATATCCAAGTAACCAAAAATTTGACATAAAATAGGAGAAGACGAATGACCAAAACGATAATGTCTAGTTGAAACTTAGGAGAGATGAACATAATATGTTGAGGGTGATGAAGTAGGAGATGATATGGACTTAGATTTTATAGGAAGCTCATAAACTCCATCTCTAGGTTCTTCCACTATCAGAGATGCCCCTATGGAACAATCTTTCACAACAAATGAAGAAGGTGATAATTAAAGAAAAATATTATTTTGATTGTATAATTGATAAATAGAAATCTAATTCTTTTTCATTTTTGGAACACACAAAACATTAGAGAGATGAACAGGATAATCAAAAGTTTTAAGAGTAGTGATACCTTTGTGTGTCACACACAATGATTTACTATCACCAATCATAAAATCATCACCGTCAAAATCAGCGGGAGAGACATATTCTGGAGATCACTAGTAACATAATGAGATGCACCCAAATCAATCAACCAATCAGCGAAGTATGTCACGACCCAGATCTAGGGTCTAGGAGTGACATGGCGAATGGGAACTCGAGATTCCCCAAATAATCCTCAAGTATTAATATTCACATCATCGGTTCAAAACGCATATGTAAATATTTAACAATTAGCTCTAAAGGACGAAAAAGTAGGACACATGCTATGGGGATTTCATAGAGAATAGAGATTAACATGGATTCACATAGCACATAACACATAAGAACTAAGGGGCAGGTAAGAATGACTCACTCTCTAGGGGCAATATAGGACTTAGGATCTCCTACATTTCTACATCAAACCATACATACTTATCATAATTCCCATAATCAATCCATAATAGCCATATCAAATAGATAACCATAATCATAGGCTTCAAATATAACACATAACTTATAAATCTGATAAGAGTCTTCAAGATGTCCAACAATACCTCGAGACATAAGATGAGACGAGGGCCAAGGCATGTCCGGGGCTCACTGATGTCACCTAAGTAACACCTCCTTTTTAGAGGATAAAATAGTCGTTATCATGATATAAAATCTAATCAAGGTTAGGGTCAAACCCAAGCAAATACATAGACTTAAAAGAAATTCACCAATAAGCAATTCAAGTAGTTAACCAACTCAATTCCCCCCTCCCCCCGGAGGGGGGGAGGAGAGTTTGCAATAATCAATAAGAAAGTAAACTAAATTAATTATCACGAGAGATAATATAACAACAGAGAGCAACTAGGGTAACATGTTCCCCAACTTAGTATCACCAGATAACCCAATTCTTGTCTAGTGTATATCATATAGGATGATAATTTAAGTTTACCAAGACCTTCCGTCAAAGGTGAGAGACGAATTTCACTATGTGACATGGCCCATCTCCATAGTGTGCAATACTAAACATTACCTATAAGTCCCAGTCAACCTCCCCTTGGCCCCGGTCTGTTGATTAGATGAGAATACATCATCGAATTTTGTTAATCAGTCTCTTTTCCTATTCATTACTACCTTGGTCTAGTCAATAACACTAGGCGGATTCTAATGTTGACCTCTATTAGAAAACATGCAAAATGAAGAGAATTAATTATTATACGCATATCTCCGTTCCAAGAATTGCAAATTACCCATATTTACTAAGTTAGTTCTTCATGGTTCCCACAACCCTAGTTGTAGATTTAGCTATTCCTGCTATGGGTATATGAAGAAATTATGAATTGAGAAAACATAATTGAACACTTACCCAATTGAGCTAAGATCAAGCAAATCCAAGAAGAATGAGAATCATAAGCTTCAAGATCAAATTTACTCACGAATGTTTTCTTAATATTTTCTCTCCCAAGTATTGAGTTCTCAAAGTACAAACCCTAGAAATACTAAATAATGATGTCCCCCTTTTGTACAATAACCTAAAAGTACTGTTTATAGTAATTACAATTAAGTCCTAAAACAATAGAAAAAATGGTCGGCGGACTCCATGAAAGCTCTCTACTACTTGTAATGTGATTTACGAGTCATAATCGGTGTCTCATAATCAGCTTCTAGGATCTTGGACTACTCTTCTACGACTTCACTTTACGAGTCGTAGACTGATTCACATTTCGCATTGTTCTCTCTTATATTTTAGTTGCATCACATTGTCCTTCACTAAAAATCTTCACGAAACCCATCTATACGACTCATAGAATGCTCTACAAGTCGTATAGAGATCTCATATAGCTAATCTTCAGATATCATCCTTCATTAGAATTTGTCAAGAAACTGCCTCTATGACTCGTAGAAAGTCTCGTAGAAAGTCTCGTAAATCACTAAAAACCAGAAAACTTCTGCAATTTCGCCCCAAGTCATACCCAAACCTGCTTTCCTGCAATTCTAAACACAAAAACACATAAAATCCATAAATGTCGCATTGAGAACACACAACATCCTAAGTTTTAAGCATCAAAATCGTTGTATTTTGATAGCACATCAACCCCCTCAACTTAACATTGTTGTTTGTCCTCAAGCAATGACTCAATCTATATAGACAATACAATAACACATAGAACTCAACTCAATGACATATATGATATATATCTCAAACTCAGATACCTAAATCAGTTTTTTTAAAACAGGATCAGATAGCTATTAGCAAACTAATACTGACTGATTCATGTGACAACACAACTATAACAAGCAAGAGAATATTAACAGTCCACAATCACTGAATAAATCAAATACTAACAATGCAATGGAAGTGCCCTCATAGAAAGAAGTCCTATTTTTGATACTTAAAAATGATTTCAAATTCAGCTTTGGAACTGTGCAAACACACTTACTCTCACAAAAGGTATTCTTGCACAATGAGTAATACCATAGGTTTGCCCCTATATTTATGACTTAGGCCTTCAACTAACTAGACTAGGATCACTTTAGGACTTTTTAGGCTTGTAACATAGGCTCAAGGGCTTTGATATGATATTTTAGGAAAACAGTGACTAATGACCCTCCTTGAAACTGCATTTTTCTCCACTTTTGCCTCATCAACTTTGTTGTTTTCACCTTTTTATCCGTTTTTCCTTATTCAAGCTTTTTCGGGTGCTTTCTTCTCATTTTTCAGCTTTTTGCCTTGTTTTTATGCTTCTTTTTGCTTTTTAGCTCAATCTAAGCAATCTTTCTTTCTCTTGTACCTGGTACATGATTTTTCTTCTTTTTCTCCTCACTCCTAACTCACTATCTTAGTTTTGTGCTTTGCCCTTATACCGACCGCCCTCAACTTAGGCTTTTAGCTTGTATTGAAGTATACAATGTCTCTTTTCCAAACCAGGGGCACTTTTTGTAGCCACCCTCAACTTAGGTTTTTCGCCTTAGTTAAGGTTCACAATGCTCAAGGAATGACCAGGGCCAATTTCAAGGTTTTCACTAGATAAGGCTAGGATAGTTAGGTGTTGAAAAGAATTGGTATATGTAAGGCTCAAATATGTGGAACTAGGGACAAATCATCATTTTGGTTGATTATTTTAGGGTAAAGTGGACTAACTAAAGAATAAAGGCCTAAGATCCTCTTCTAATCCATTTAATCTACGATCTACTTTAGAGTAATAGGACAAATTCTGAATTAGCATAAAATACATGAATATAGCTAAATAAGCTCACACTCATATGACATTGCATATATTATCAACAAAAGACTCACAAATCATGCTTCTTATCTTAATTTACCCTTACTTATCAAAACATATATCGCCAAACACCTAAACATGTATGGTTGTCATCTAACTACTAACCGAAAATTTTTAAAAACAATACAAAAACATGGTATATGTCATAAGTATTAGTATTATATGCTACATATATTATCTAGACATCCTAAACATGTCAGTTCAATAAAAATTAAATATCCACGAGGAAAAAGAACACAGACAAGAAAAATTCGGGATCCAAATTTGGGGTAGTTATGGACCATAAGCTACTCAGACTTTACTGAGGCCCATAACTGCCCACACCCCATCAAAAAAGATGTGCATTATCCCTAATGTACAAAATCAAGAAAAATAAACACAAAAGGGGGTCAAAATATACCTGGGCACCTAAGCGCCAGGGTCCACCTTGGGTTGCCTCCCAAGCAGCGCTTGATTTATTATCGTGGCATGACATAGATAGCTTCAGTACCCAGACTTCCTCAAGATCCAATTCCTCCACCATCTTTAATTCTTCCACATATCCAAGGTATGGCTTGACTCTTTGGCCATTTACTTTGAAAGTTCCTCTTTTTCATCTCTTTAGTTCAATAGGCCCATGATCAAAGACGTATGCTACTCGGAAGGGTCCCAACCATCTGAATTTAAGCTTTCTAGGGAATAACTTTAGTCTAGAGAATTGTAGAGGAGCACCAAGACCTGGTATAAATTTGTGGTTCTCTATGCGGCGATCATGTTGTACCTTCATTCTCCATTTTTACATGGCTAAGCTCTCATATGCTTTTAATATAAATTCATCAACCTCATTAAGTTTGCTCAACCTAAAGTTTACTGCATTATCCAATCCAAATTCAACTTCTTCAATGACCACATTGCTTAGTGCTCAAGCTCCACTAGCAAGTGACATGCTTTCCCAAAGACAAGTTGATAAGGAGACATGCCTATAGGGGTCTTGAACGTTGTCCGGTATGCCCATAATGCATCATCCAGCTTCCATGACTAATCAGTCCAGTTTGCATTCACAGTTTTGGATAAAATCTGTTTGATTTCAGTATTGGACGCCTCCACCTACCTACTCGTCTGAGGATGATAAGGCGTCGCCACTGTATGTTTCACTCCATACTTTTCATAAAGAGCTTTAAAAAAACTATTGCAGAAGTGAGAACCTTCATCATTAATGATTGCTGAGGAGTACCAAACCTTGAGAAAATGTTCTTTTCTAGAAATGTTGTGACACTTATAAAGGTACGACATCCGTGCATTTTGATACATAATCCACAGCAACTAAGATGTACTTGTTTCCATGTGAGCTAACAAATGGTCCTTGAAATCTATCCCCCATACATCAAATAACTCAATCACCATAATGTGGTTTAGAGAGAGCTCATGCCTGTGGAAAACCCCACCTTCTCTTTGGAACCTGTCACAAACTTTGGCATAGTCATGGGCGTCTTGGTGGATGGTTGGCCAATAGTACTCACATTGTAAGATCTTGTGGGTTGTTCAAATCCCACTATGATGTCCACCCACCAATGAAAAGTAACATACCTCAAGTAAGCTTATCATCTCAACCTCAGGAACACAGCGACGAATAATTCCATAAGCATATACTAGAAACAAGTATGAGTCATCCTAGAAGAACTTCCTCACATCAGACATAAACTTCCAATGCTGATGTATGTTTAGGTTGGGTGGTACGATATTACTCACCAAGTTGTTCACATAGTTTACAAACCAAGGTATCAGATCATGAGATGCAGCCAACACTCTATCGTCAAGAAAAGAATCATTTATCTCATATCCATCATCAAATTTCATCATTGCTCCATCTTCCAATCTAAAAGGTGATCTGCAACCTAATTTTTTGTTCCTTTACTGTCAATGACATCAAAGCTGAACTCTTGCAGGAGAAGCACTCATCTCATCAACCTTGGCTTTGCATCCTTCCTACCCATCAAATATTTAAGTGCTGAAGGTTTGTATGCACCACTACTTTGGCCCCTAACAAATATGAGTTGAACTTTTCAAATGCAAAGACCAACACAAGTAACTCTTGTTTTGTGACGGTGTAATTCTTCTGAGCTATATTTAGGGCTTTGCTAGCATAGTATATGGAATGTAGTATTTTCTTCTTGTGTTGTCCCAATAACATACGCAGAGCAACCCTACTTGCATCACACATGATCTCAAACGACTTGGACCAGTTTGGAGCCACAATGATTGGCGCTGAGATCAACTTCTTTAACTCTTCAAAGGCTTTCAGACATGCATCATCAAACATGAACTTAGCATCTTTCTCCTATAATTTGCACAATGGGTGTGAAACTTTAGAGAAGACTTTTATGAACCTCCAATAAAATCCTGCATGCCCCAAGAAACTCCTCATACCCTTTACTGAGATAGGTGGTGGGAGCTTCTCAATCACCTCCACTTTAGCTTTGTCGACCTCAATGCCTTTGCCAAATATCTTGTGCCCCAACACAATACCCTATTTCACCATAAAATGACATTTTTCCCAATTTTAGTACCAGATGACTTACTATATATCTTAGTAACACATCATATAGGTGCTCGAACCAATCCTCAAATGAATTCCCAACCATACTAAAGTCATCCATGAAAAACTCAATAGTATTTTCCACCATGTCTGAGAAAATGGACATCATGCAACTCTGAAATGTTGCTGAGGCATTACACAACCCGAATGGCATTCTCTTAAATACGAAGGTTCCATAGGGGCATGTAAATATGGTCTTCTCCTGATCCTCTGGAGAAATGATGATCTGATTATAGCTTGAATAATCATCGAGAAAATAGTACCACCCTTTTTCAACTAGTCTATCTAGCATCTGTCCATGAATGTCATAGGAAAGTTATCTTTCTCTGTCGAGGCATTGAGCTTTCTACAATCCATATACACCCTCAATCTTGTAACTAGCTGCATTAGGATCAACTCATTGTTGGCATTAGGTACCACTGTAATACCCCCCTTTTCGGTACACACTGCACCGGACACACCCATTCACTATCAGCGATTGAGTAGATTACTCTTGCATCCAGCCATTTCTTGATCTCTTCGCGCACAACTTCTTGCATAGGAGGGTTTAGGCACCTTTGATGTTCACTGCTCGTCTTGTAGCCCTTAACCAATTAGATTTTATGTGTACATACCCCAGGAGAGATACCAATAATATCTGCAATTGTCCATTCGACGACCTTTTTTGAATTGTTTGAGCACCATTACAAGAGCATATATTTGCTCATCATTGAAATCTGCAGCTATAGTTGGTGGTGACTCTCGATTCTGCAAGTCTAGCTCTAGTTTGACACCTAGGACCATAAGACACCCCTAAAGCATTTACTGTCTCCTCATGGTATGGAATACCATTACCTCAAAATTCATCAACACTGCCTCCAAAGCGTTAACACCCAATCTTACCTCAAATGGTACTTCTGGATCAACATCATCAACAGTCTCGATAACATAAACCACTCTCACATCATTGTCCTTCTTTGCTTGCTGACATACGTTGAACATGTCCTCGTCCTTTCCAAATCTGAACTTGAGTTGGCCCTTCTCCATATCCACCAAGGTGCGACCAATGGCTAAAAAGGGCCTTCCCAAGATAATAGGAACTTCAAAATCAACTTGACAATCAAGGATCACAAAGTCTGCATGGAATATAAATTTTTCCACTTTGACCAGTACATCATAAAGTATCTCCATAGTTTTCTTCATTGTTCTATCTGCCATCAAGAACTGTATGCTAGTAGAAGTAGGGGCTCCCAATCCAAGTTTTTGTAAACTGCAAGGGGCATCAAGTTTATACTATCACCTAAATCACATAGTGCCCTAGCAAACTCCACATCGCCTATAGTGAAAGGTATGGTGAAAGCACCTGGATCTTCACACTTCTCAACTAAGGACTTCATAGTGATAACACTGCAATTTTGAAGCTCTTGAGAAAGCTCCTGACTCACAGTGTGTTTCTTGGTAATCAAGTCCTACATATACTTGGCATAGCCCAGCATTTTATCCAAAGCCTCAATGAGAGGGATGTTGATAGATAACTTCTTAAGCATAGAGAGAAAGTGCTTGAACTTGCCTTCCTTTTCCCTCTTTTTGCTTCTTTGAGGGAGAGGAGGAGCGAGCAATTCATTTCCGGATGAGATTCAGAGAAGGAGCTGCTCCTAGCTTTTGGAAAAGACTGTCCTAGGGATGGGCTTAAACTTATGTGGCTCTTTAGCTACTTCACTTACCACATCCTTACCACGATTATCTCCTTTATCCATATCCTTTGTTGCAACCATCTCCTCAGGAATATCTTCCTCATCAATCGACATAGGAGGATCAGTAGTGTTCTCGCCACCCCTAGTAGTAACTGCCATACATTGAACCTTATTCTTAAGATTTTACACTGTGTTGTTAAATGTACCCTTCTGACGTTGATTCAATTGAGTTGATACTTAACCAAATTGTTTCTCAAACTGTTTAATAGCCATAAAATGAGATTCTATTTTCTGATTTATGCTTGATATATGTGATTTCATACCCCTTGGAGTTTCATCTTGTGTCTCAGCCTTTTTTCAACAAATAGTCAAATATTTCCTCAATTCTGGAATTGCCTGTACCCATTTCATGGTTGTACGGTGGCACATAAGGACTATTTCTAAAACCTTCTCTACGACCCCAATCTGCATCTGGAACCCTTTCCTATCATAGGAACCACCTCAGTTGTCTGTGAGAGCTCCATCTCTACCATAGTCCTGACCTTGGTTTCCTTAACCTTGGCGCAAATGGTCGTGATTGGACCCTTGGATGTGGGTCTGGAAACACCCCATATGATCATTCACAAAACATGTGTCATATTTATAGTATGGCTCCTCGTACATCGGTGCACGTGAAGGTTGGTGAACCACTACATTTACTCTCTATTGGTTCTGTTTGATCACCACATCCATGCTCGGGCGAAGCTGACCAAGTTGTTGTATAATCTCTTCATTGATTTTGGCTTGCTCTGAACCCACACTGACAGCACATGAACCCTTCATAGCAGCTCTATCCTATTATCCCTATACACGATTAATCTTGACCAGTTGCTCCATACGCTCAGCATCCTTGCAAATGGTTCATGAAGAAACATGTCCCCCATGATAGTGTCAGTACAAGCGTGACTATTCTTATCAAGGGCACTACAGAAGATCTCCACCAAGGCATCATCAACTATCTTGTGGTCAGGGTCGCTCCTTAGACGTTTAGTAAACTGCTCTCAAAGTAGTGCTTGTCAAATCACTAGGAAGTTGCTCAAAGTTGTTGATCTTGTCCTTCAACTTGAGCTTCTTCGATCTAGGGAAGTACCTCTGCAAAAAGGCCTTCAGCAAATCTACCTAGCTAGTGATTGAACTCTACGGGAGCTCAGATAGCCATAATGCAGCATTGCCTATGAGAGACAATAGAAAGATATGAAGTTCAACAGCATCCATAGATAGATTTTGTATCCTCATCACACTCTTAGAAATAAATATCACATTGTACAAGTGGCTATGTTGATCCTCTTATGGTAAGCCCGCAAACAACCAACGGTTCTGCAGCATCTAAAGTAACCCATTAGAGACTGTGAACTTTGTGTTTGCCAGTAGTGGTGGAAAAAAAATAGCTCCCATCACATCCATAGCCATGGGGTTCAACTTTTATTGATTCCACTAGTAAGAATTAGCATTGAACTCCCGAGGTTGTGGGATGTCCTCCAAAGGAGGTGGGTTCTCATTCTTATCATCATCATTATTACCCCGATTCAAAGTTGTATTGGCCACGTTGTTACCATTTTCCTGAGCAATTCTTCTTATAATTCAATGGATCTCTGGGTCAAATGGAGTTAAGGGATTGCCCTGACTCCTAGTGTTGGACATACACTACTCGTGTACCCTGTAAAGAAACAAAAATGAAAACAAAAGTAAGACAAAGGGAACTAAGGAGTTAACACTCAAATTACTTAATTAATCAATCTATGTCTAGCTGTACTCCTTGGCAACAGCACCAAAATCTTTGATGTCGCCCAAGTTGCACCTCCTTTTTGGAGGATAAGCGGTCACTGTTAAGATATAAAACTTAACCAAGGTTAGGGTCAAAAAGGGAATATGTAGACTTAAGAGAAATTTACGAATAAGCAATTCAAGTAGTTAACCAACTCAATTCCCCCAAGGGGGGCGAGTTGCAATAATCAATAAGAAAGTAAACTAAACTAATTATCACGAGAGATAATTAATAATAGAGAGCAACTAGGGTATCTTGTTTCTCATGATTCCTCAACTTAGTATCACCAGATAACCCAATTCTTGTCTAGTGTATAGCATGTAAGACAGTGATTTAAGTTCACCAAGCCCTTTGGTCAAAGGTGAGAGGAGAATTTCACAATGTGACTTGGCCCATCACCATAGTGCGCAATACTAACCATTACCTACAAGTCCCAGACAACCTCCCCTTGGCCCAATTCGGTTGATTAGACGAAAACACATCATCAAATCCTGATTGATCTCTTTTCCTATTCATTGCTACCTTAGTCCAATTATAACACTAGGCGGGTTCTAATGTTCTCCATAATTAGAAAACATGCAAAATGAAGAGAATTTATTAATACATGCATATAGTCATTCCACGAATTGCAAATTACCCGGATTTACTAAGTTAGTTATTCATGGTTCTCATAACCTTAGTTGTGGATTTAGCTACTCATGCTATGGGTATATGAAGAAATTATGGATTGATAAAACATAATTAAACACTTACTTAATTGAATTAAGATCAAGCAAATCCAAGAAGAATGAGAATCACAAGCTTCAAGATCAAATTTACCCATAAGTGTTTTCTCAATATCTTATCTCCCAAGTATTGAGTTCTCAAAGTACAAAACCTAAAAATACTGAATAATGACGTCCCCTTTTTATACAATAACCTAAAAGTGCTATTTATAGCAATTACAATTATTACAATTAAGTCCTAAAAATAGAAAAACTGGTTGGTGGACTCCACAAAAGCTCTTTATGACTCACAATGTGATTTACAAGTCTAATTAGGGTCTCAAAATCAACTTCTGCGATCTTGGACTGCTTTCTATGACTTTACTTTATGAGTCGTAGACTGATTCATGACTCGTATTGCTCTCTCATATACTTCAACTGCATCACATTATCCTTCACTTGAAATCTTCACGAAACCCATCTGTATGACTCATGGAATGTCGTACGACTGGTATAGAGGTCTCATATAGTTGATCTTCAGATATCATCCTTCACTGAAATTTGTCATGAAACTACCTCCATGACTCATAGAGGGTCTCGTAAATCACCAAAAACTAGAAAACTTCTACAATTTTTCCCCAAGTCATAGCCAATCTTCTTTCCTGTAAAACTAAACACAAAAACACATAAAAATCATAAATGTCACATTGAGAATACACAAAATCCTAAGTTTTAAGCATCAAAAATGTATTTTGACAGCAAATCACTCACCCTCAAAGTAAATAACATAAAAAAGACTTTATAGGTAGAGGAATAGTGGCTTGTTCTTGGAAGATAGGACTCACCACAATAAATATCTTAAATCCGATCTAGCCATCAAATGGTGGATGATGGTAATCTCAGGTCCCAACATGGTTAGATCATGTAGGCAAAAGTATGCATTAGTACATTTGAATATATTAAGTATGTGGGCATACAATGCATATGACTTATCAAACCTGTATTCAATGTTAGATGACAAGGGTACATAATATAGAAAGAGATATATATATCCAAAGAGGAGTAGTATAACAATATGTCATAAAATTCGTGATGCATGAAATGTCATAATGCGCATATGTAGTGGGGATTTAACCATAATCGACATCTCAAACTCCTGCGAACTATTACATGAATTTGCCCAATGTTGACCCCCCATCGGGTGAGAGAAGATTGCTTGCCAAAGGTAATTTACACCACACATTACGATCCAGTCATTCCGATGTGATGGCCACCTTCCTTACGACCCGATCATTTCGGAAGGATTTTCATTTCATATCATATCATATCAATAAATGAATAACCATCCCTTACGACCTAGTCATTTTGGTGATGGCTACCATTCCTATGCTAGCACATAGTTCAAGGAAAAGGAGAGGATCCTTATGGATAGCTCTGACGCCCCCAATCTATCGGTGCTAATAACAATAGACATTTATGTGATCAAATTCTTGTCACAACCAATCTGTGAGCTTAACTCACTGAAATCATTTCATAAGAATATATGTGAGCTTAACCCATCGATAATTTCATCAATCCAATGCCCATGAATGTATATGCTATGAATGAGATGAGACTACATGGGTAATAGATATTCAAACTTAGATCAACAATACATAATGAAATTCAAATAAAAACATAAGTAAAATTCATATTTAAATTATAATATAGATCAGCCACGCACAAATCAAGCTATAAAGGGGACATGCATATTTATAACTTCATAATCTCAATACAAACCATCATATTAGGGCTTACATCAACTTAAGGTCATTAATAATGCATATTCACACTTCAATTGAATTTAATAAACACTAATATTGAAAACCCATATTTAAAGTAGGATAAAATTCATGAAAATCACTCAAAAGAAGTTTGGATCTTCTTGGTTGAAAGGGACCAAGAATCAAACCCACATACCTTAGCCAACAGAGAAGAGTCAAGAAGAAATTGAAAGGGATTTGATGAAGAAGAGACCCCTTTCCTTAAGCTTCAAGACAATCCTTCAATGTTCAACTTAGGGAGTTCTTAAGAGAGAGATTGAATATAATTCTAAGTGTATGAATGAATTTGAATAAGAGAAATAGAGTTTAGTTCATTTGGAGGTCTTAGAATAACATAGGAAGTCATAAAAGACCTTTAGAAGAAGCCACAATTACAAAAAAAAACCCATTAATGAAGCAAAATAACATGTCTTTCCAAGGGTCTCATGAGGTGGTCTCATAGTCCGTACAAGGTTTCATGGACCGTGAAACCCTCCCATAATACCAGACTTGGCTAAAATTCAGAAAACACTAAAAAGATGGACTTTATGAAAACGGGCATAACTTCTTAACTAAACTCAGGATGAGGTGAGACTAGATGCGTTGAAAAGCTAATTCAAAGAACTTCAATTTGATAGGTCATGGGCTACCCAATTCGTTTTGTGCTAAGAGATATGACCATTTACAGTTGACCCTTCTATCGGTTCTTATGAAAAGCTTAGCCAATGCAATTTCTTTGAACTTGACTTGATGAAAGAAGCTCATGATGACTCTAAACCACATAAATAAGCTTGACTTGAGATCTTGAAAGTGAACTTAGCTTGAACTTGAGATTTTCATGCCTTAGAAAAATTCAATGTAGGCATCCATATGATCAACTTCATGGTTCCACTTTACACGGACTGTATAGTCCTTCGTACCACTTCACTTAGAAAATTCTTCGTGACAAAATTCTAAGATGGTGATCCAATACTTAAAAAATAATTCACTTCGAAACTCATACAGACCGTACCACCTTATACAAACCGTATACTTAGTCGTACCACTTTACTTGGTTCCAAAACTGTGGAATTTCAAGGTTAAGGCCACCACACGACCCTTGAGATGGTCCGTGAAAACTCACATGGCCCGTGTGGGGTCCATGCGTGGTGTGCATTAGTCTAAAACTCTACTTGAAAGCTCCAACACCTAGACAAGGCCAAGGGTCACTCCAAGGAGGCTCCACACGGTTTGTATAGCCTTACACGGACCATGAGGACTTCCATGGAGAATCACCTTGGTCCAAAACTTTTCGGGACCAAATTTTCAAGCTCTAATAAGGTTGTACAACATCTGGATCCTTACAAAGTCGGTGAAAGTTAAAGAAAAATTAGCACATGGTTGAGAGTTTCTTATTTAATTTGAGTCATAAAAGATTTCATAGAGAGAGCTAACCAAGGAAAAGCTGCCTATAAATTTTCGACAATCCTTAACAACATGCCTAGGTTGGTCATAGTATTGACTATCACTCAAGGACTTTTCTTATTGCTATGTCCAGAATACATTGTCTTATTGTTATAATTATTGGAAATACGTTGATTTTGATGGGCGAACCACCAATTGTTTTTGTTGTTGTGAGAGTTGTCACATGAGGGCGCCTTTGGTAAAGAAAGAACCTAGAAATGGAATTTATAAGTGACCTATCAAATCTAAGTCCATGTCATCTCCTACTTCATCACATTCAACATATTTTGTTTATCTCTCACCGATTTCAACTTGGCATCATCAGCTAACATTGCATTTGCCACTAACCAGCTAGCTCAATTAGTGTTCACGTAGACCAACTATAAATCATTTGGTTGCTCTTAAACTGCGATCTGTTATCCTGTCAGAACAATAGACAGAGAAATTTACTTTTACAAGGAATCTCCTTTGATTTTATATGGTTTATCTGATGTTATTGGGCTGAAAATCATGATGATCGTACCATTATTAGTGTGTATATTGGGTTCCTTGGTAAAAAGAAAAAACAATTTTCAGGTGTTCAAAAAAGCAACAAACAGTAGCTCTTCCATCCACTAAAGCTGAGTATAGATTAGTCGTTTCTACTGCTGCTGAATTTTGTTGTATATATTTCAAGGTATCTTATATGAGGATTTAACTATATGTTAGTGGGTTGATTTACATTGAATTTTCTCATATTATTTCACTCTTGAATTACATGATTTTGAACTAGCAATATGAACCCACCAAGAGTTTGATAAAATGTCAAGTCAAGAATTCTCACTTTATTGATGGTTTAATGGGTGATCCATTGTGATAATTTAGGTGTGACTTACCTTTCTACAAATTCAGTCTTGCCTTCACGAATGAAACACTTGAAAATTGATTATCATTTTGTTCATTCTATGGTTCAACAGGTCAGCTTTGAGTTGCTCACATTTCAACAAAGGTGACTTATCAACAGAGTTGCTCTCCCGCCATGACTTTGAATGGTTTCTTCCCAAATTGTTGACTCTGATTGACCACTATCTTGAGGGCGTGTATCAAGAATATTCCCTATTCCTATTCTGCAGATCCTTCTCTTCAATGTTATTTTCTTATTTGATGTAGAGTCGTATCTCCCTCTGAATGTGCAAGATTAGTTTTTCTTATTTGTGGATATTTTTCTTACAAGTTCTTTATTTCTTTTCATGTCAATATCCTTCATCATATATAAAACATAGATAATTATACATCAATAAAATACAAGACTTATATATAACTCTTTCCGGAGAGCTTGAAATTAAGGAGAATCATCTTGTCAACTGCTTCACAAATAGTAAATTTGCAATTCAAATTACAATCAATCTATTTTTTTAAAATAAACAAAATAAATAAATATATTGAGGTTGATTACCTCTGCATACAAAAATAAAGGCATTCAAGGATTTGTGGTAACAAAATATATTTCCCCAGAACCATTGTCTTTTGTACATTTAAAAAAGGACAATTCTTGTGTTTTTTTGTCATAATAAAAATATCAGACTCAATTTCTCTTTCTTCCATTCAATTCATGTAAAGATTTGGTGAAGATTTCTTCTTCAATATAATTTTGTGATAAAGTATAATGATTGGTGGTAATTCTTTGATAGAATTCATGTTTATATACGTGTGATTACGTATATGAATTTTAACATAAAAGTTGGATTTTATATTTTATTTTTTGTCCTTTTTTGGATGATGGAAGTGGAGAGTGGGGTAACCCAACACTAAAAAAGGTTATAGTCTATTTCCACATGTTTAGTGTATTTTGGTTGTAGGCAAGATGTGCTCAGTTGACCCAATAAATTTAATTTGAATTTGTTGTTAATTATAATAAAAAGGTCTAGAATTCTATATTGGTAGGTAAGAGTGTATTGACTTATTGTTCATTCTAATAATCGTTGTAAGTACTCTTCTATCTAATTCTTCTATTTCTGTTATTAAATGTTGGTTCGTATAGTTTGATAATAGTATTATTTTTTTTTAAGTATTGCTCTATCACACTATGTTGTTTTATTACATATTGGCTATTATTTCGTTATTTCTATTTTTTCTTTTTCTAAACTATTTTTATCTTGATCAGCGAAGAATCTATCAAAAATAATCATTCTACTTTCGAGAAAGAGATTATATTTACATATACTTTATCTTTCCATATCTTATTTTATGAGAATATACTAAATATATTACTATAACTACGAAGTTTTTCGGTCACTAATTTCTAAATTTATTTTAATAGTGTAAGTTATAATTACACTGTAAGACTTGACTTATGCAATAGTTTCCTACTATTTGATTTCCTACTTCTGGAACCCTCTAGTTTTCTCTTATAATAATGATGACTGGGGTGATCAACGGCCTTTGCTGAAATCGAGGGACAAAAATAGGCAAGAGCTCATCAAAGTACATGATGACCTTTTCCCAAATAATCCAAGCATGACTCTCCCTTTTTAGTGTTGTGTCTATATTTGAGTGATTAATTTGAAAAATCACACACTACAATGATTATTTGATATATCAATCATCTTAATTATCACAAGTTTAGTGATAAGTTGGTTTGATATTTTTTATATTCAAGATTTATTAATTTATTGAAATATAATTATCTCTAAATCTGCATTCAAGATCTTGTGAAACTACATGTTGATGTTTTTATGATTGATAAAATGCGTACAAGTGACATTCACGTACTGAAGAAAATATACATGTATCAAAGGAACTCATCAAAGAACCTGTTCCTTTGAGCAGAAAAAAAAAACTATCAAAAATAAAAAATTAAGATTATTTTTCAAGACCAAACTGTGACACGATTTGTTTTCTATATTCTCAAAACTTGCCCAATTTGTTTACTTGATGCAAGAGTAAAACTTAAAATGACTCGTTAAATTATTGAATCAAGTCAGATGATCAAATAACAAATCCAATGAATCAAATATTGTTAAAAGACTTGTCTTCGGGGTATCCCTCTAAAGGTTTATCCATGCTTTTGTTCTCTTTCCTAAAGCGTTTATGTTATTTGGATCAAAATTACGATCTCAAAAAAGTAAAATAAAAAAAATTAGTAACAAACAAAATTTTATTGGTATAAACACACTCATCATTCAAACTTGACGGCTCATTCCACTAATTAGTGGATTCATATATTATTTTTTTAAAAAGAAATATTAAAGTAGCTACGGATTGTGTATTCCACACGTCTATTTACTTGTTTAAATTTTCTTATAGATGAAGACAAATTCCAACAGGCGGATCGTGAAATGGCAAGCAAGTTATGAAAGTTGCATCAACATATCAACCTCTTATCTACATTTTTTTCCTTAGTGGATTACATCATATATGCAACATTGGCTTCTTTCCACCACAATGAGCATGAGCATAGCACTTATAAAGTGATGATAGAACATTGAAAAGAGCTAGATTATATATTATACTTTTTATTAGTGCATAAAATTTAAATCAAAAGAAAATTATCAATAATAAATAACCTTGTGAATGGAATGGTTGTGAGGAATATACCCTTAACTAACTTTTTTTAAAAAAATTAGTCTTGTACGTGTTTTGCGCGTGATTAAAGTGTGTACCTCGTTTCATAACAAACATTGCAGGAAAAAAATTAAATTTAATTATTAACTTACAAAAGGTAAATATTTCATTACAAAAGTAATTTTGATAAATTATTTATTTATAAAGGTTTTATATATAAAGATTCTATCACTAATTCGAACACATGGTAAATTATGATCTTTTTTAGTAGATGCAAGGTATTTTCTTAATTCAAATAAATAAGAAGTTGAAGTCTATCAAATAAGGAAAAATTTAGGAGTCTTTCTACGGTTAGAATTCATTATTTCATCTCTTCTTTCCATATAAATTTAAAAGTCAATATTATAAATATAACTAAATAAAATACAACAACAACATACCCAGTAAAATCCCACAAGTGGAGTCTGGGGAGGGTAGAATGTACGCAGACCTTACCACTA
>JAOTQR010092979.1:0-31954 GCA_025774065.1 Solanum ossicruentum | reverse complement strand
ACTGAAAAAGAGAAAGACATAGCAACTATGCTAATGGCATATATAACAGCTCATCTGATTCAGGTAGCCAACTAGCATTTTCAAAATAGGATTGTAAAATCATTTAGCAAATAGGAATATAATCAGATACCTGGCAATCAAACTATGATAAGCTAAGGAGCATAAACCATCCACAATCACTGGCATAGCTATATGCTACTAAAGGAGTGCAAATGTCCTCACTAGAAAGAAGTCCCTTATACTCACTCAAGAACATTCAGAAATCAGGGATTGAGTAAATATCCTTACTCTCACAATTGAAATTCATACACAATGATTAACACCATAAGCTCACCCCTATACTCATTTTTCGATTTGGTATCCCAGTGGGTTTGGATCTCTTTAGGGCTTATTGGCTTGTAACATGGGCTCGGGGGGCTTTGGTATGGTGTTTTAGGCAAATATTGACTAAAAGCTATCCTTGAACCATCTTTACCAGCACTTTTTGCTTTCATAATCCAACCCTTTCACTAACTCTTCCCTTATTTCCCAATTTAAAATTTTTTCCTTGGATTTTTCTTTCACTTTTCAGCTGTACCTTCACTTTGAACTTATTTTTGCTAATATTTTCAACTCAAGGAACTCTTTCTTTTCTTTTCTCTACCCGGCTCATGATTATTCATTTTCTTTCTTTTCACCCCAACTAACTACCTCTTTTTTGTTACTTTACTATAATAAGGGCCACTCTCAACTTAGGCTTTTAGCCTAAAGTGAAGTACACAATATATATGCCTCAAACAAGGGCCACCAATGCAGCCACCCTCAACTTAGGCTTTTAGCATCAATCAAGGTTCACATGTTCAAGGATAGATCAGGGCCAATACCAGGGTATTTCATTAAACGAGGTAAGGTTAGCAAGGTGTCAAGAAAAAAATGAGTACATGAGAAGCTCAAACATTCGGAAGAAGGAATTCACGAGTTCATTTTGTAGGTAATTCAGGCAAAAGTGACTTACTATTAGAATAAAGGCCTAAGATCACTTCTAAATCAACTAAATCACCAAACCAATCTTAGAGTACTAGGGCAAGTTTTGAGTCCATACATTAATATATGAATGCACCAAAATAAGCTCACAATACATATGGCAATTGCATTCACAATCAAGTATAAATTCACAGGTCATGCTATCAGTCTCAGCTTGCCTTCAAAATATTAGAAAAAACATTACCATATACTCAAAAATATATGAATGCATCAATAATCACAAGCTCAAAAATTTTGAGGGTACCCAATTTAGCATCAAAAGTTGTAAAGAAAATCTAAGAACTATATATGTGCCAAAAGATAACATTACTATGCATTTAGAACTTATCTATACTTCCTAAAACATGCCGGCTCAACTGAAAATAAAACATCCACAAGGAAAAAAAGATGGCAAGAAAACCTTGGGATCAAAAATAGGGGAAGTTATGGACTTGAGGCTACTCAGACTTCACCTTAATCCATAACTTCCACCACCCCACCAAAAGATGACACTTTGTCCTCAAAGTACAAACACAAACTAATGACGAGAAAATGGAAACATACATAGATATATAGGCATTAAAAAGTAATAAATGACAAAACTGGTATCCAAAACCAAACATAAAAACATCCAAAACAGTGAAAAACCAATGGGAAAAACAATATTGTCTAACACAAGGCCAAAATATCCATAAGATAGAGTAAGAGTTAGGGTCAAAAGAGGTCAAACATCATGGTGCATCAAGCATCGGTCTCTGGCTGGTCTATGGTGTCCTGGGGCTGAATCTCCTCCTCTGCTCCCTAGACTGTATCTACTCTTGAGGTACCCTCTCCATGTGGGATGTGTTGTGCTTAATCTATTTGAATATCCATGAACAACAGTGACTCCCGCACCAACTCTGTAGGTATGAGCTCCTCCTCCTCAGGTATCATCCTCTTCGGGGTTGGCTCCGGATCAGTATGCTCTAGGGGCCTCTTCACACGAGTGTCTGAACAGTTAGAGAGCCAGTCAAATGCCTCATCTCCTACCGGTGCTCCCTCTGGGGCTGGAATAGGGGCTGCCAACATCTGTAATAAGTCAGCCTTGAATTTGGCCAACTCCTCAGTAACTACGCTCGCATCGATGGGCCTAGCTCCCTCAAGCCTCTTGTGAACTCTGGCCTCAATATCGACCCTGGCGTCCAGTGGTCGGACTCTATCATCAATAGAATCTCGATAAATCAATGACCAGACCCCCATTGACAGCTCACGTAGCCTGCCGTATGCTACAGCACCTTGCGCAATAAAGCCTAAAATGCAACAACAGAGAAAAGAGGGTCAAACTGTAAAGAAGGTGTTGTTGGTGCTGGAGTGTTAGAGGATGGTGTAGATCAATCTCAACCATAGGTGTGGGCTCTATAGTAGCCAGAGTAGTGCCGGTAGTAGCTGGAGGCAAACCTGGAATCTGAAGGATTACCAGGAATGGCTTTGGGATAGCTGGAGGAGCTACTCGTGGTAAGGCCACCGGGTTCTCATCAGCCTTTATCATGCTGGGATCCATAGTGCATGTGGCCTCTACATGAGGGTCTCGGTGAGAGTCAATAGGAGCACCTATTACACTACATAGTCGATGAATCAAAATTGGAAATGAAAGTGAGGTTCTCGTCTGAGATGTAGCCTCGTGAATCTGCTCCGAAATAATCCAGGCCCAATCTATAGCATACCCAGCAAAAAGGCTAGACAATAATACAACTCTCTCGAGGGTAATCACATTATCCGTAAAAGTTGGCCTAATACGCCAACGGATAATGGACTACCAGAACTTGGCCTGGAATGAGAGGTGGGCTTTTACTATAGGATCTGCGTGGTTTGTGACCTAAGTTGGCTCAACACCTTCCTTAAAAATTTGGCTAGCAATCCACCGTAGAAGCTCTGTCCTAGCCTGATCTCCTTCCCAGTCACCGCTATTCTCATCTTCTCATCACGGCTATCGTACTCCCTAGTGGACTGAGGGGTGGTATAAGTAGGCTCAAACTGCACTCATCGGATCATCTCTTCTAAGATATCAACTCTCCTCCCCCAAATTGTCACCATTCGTAGCCTTGACTGGTCAATTAGTCTTTTGTTCTTCGGCAACCCTCGGCAGAGTGTAGCTAGGTCCGCCACATAGAACTTATGGACTATGTAAGGAGCATATTTTCCTAACTACTGTGTGGTCCATTGTACTTCGTGCTCATCTAACCCAAAATACAATCTGGGCACTCTATCTATGCCTGAGGCATTCAGCCGGGACTTCTCATGAAATTGGAGAACCGGCTTGCCTTGCCCTTTTGGCTCCAACCCTTGATTTTATATTTCCTTCATGCCAGGGATGCACCATCTATGGTTGGCTGGGGGCTGGGATTGGACCTCCTCCTGCTGAGAAGTTCTCTCTGAGTCTGACTCTGAACCCGAGTGTAAGGGGGTCATCTGTGGCAAGCTGCTATCTGACCTACCCCCATTTCCCCGTTGTTCCTCTTTTTCAGATTGGGAGGAACTACTTACTTCCATGGAATCTGTGCTATGAGTGCTCGAGTCAAAGGTCCATTGGCCTCGGAGTATAACCTGACTCTGTGGACTTCCACAGAGCCCTCGGACTGCTCGATTTCAGAGGAGTCATCCCGCAACCTCTGTTGGAGAGCTTTAATAGCCCGTTTGTATTTTGGAGGTAGTTTTTCTGCAAACAACCCACAAAGCAAAGTCCAAGATGGTCGATCCACTAAAATACAAAGCACAGAACAAGAAACAAAAACAACTAAAAATTAAATATGCACTTATGCAACTGCAGTTTTACAGGTATGAGTGTAGTTACAACTCGTAGGGTGACATTCGAGTCATAAACTACCCTTGTAGAACCAGTATGCCTTCAAAAATGCTTTTTGATCCCAGATACGAAACACAGTTGCGACTCATAAGATGACTTAGAAGTCGTAGGTTGGGCTTGTAACTATTTTTAGAAATATTTTTCAGAACATATGCAAGTTTATGAGACCCTCACTACGAGTCATAGTAGGTACTAAGAGTCGTAGCAGGCACTATGAATCGAATGTAAGTCTCATATGAGAATCTTAAAGGAACCACATATGAATGATGCTTGCTACATGGGACCCTTATAACTCATAGGTCTATGAGACGTATGAGGGCCTCAAAGCAGGAAATAGAAGGCATAAGTGGTGCCTAAAATTTTCCCGCAACAAGCACAAATCAAGCACAAAGTCCAACATCCTTGGAACATAACAACAAAATCAACTCCGTGGCACATAAGCAAGTATGTCAATAACATTAGGAGTTCATAACAACCCTATTTTCTAAGAATCATACACAGTTCAACAGATTATCAAGTACACAATATTCATTCAAAACTCATTCTTGACATCTATAAACATTCCCTAGGGATGTCCCATACATATCAATTCAATCAAACCCTATAAGTTAAAGCATAGGCATCACACTCATATCTCCTAAATTTAACTCCGACAACCATTCAGACCATGAGTGAGCAAGAATTATATATCATATACCAAAGATCATAAATTTCGTACTCACAATCACCCACTCAAGAATTTCAACAAGGTTAAATCCACAAGTCAACTCTTTAAAAGTCTAAAAACCCTAGATTATAAGTAAAGTTCAATAATCAAAGTATGGTTTGCTTAAACATGGTCAAATAAAACTTATACTCATATAAAGGATAATGATCATCACCAAAGATTGAGAAATTAAATCAAAGAGCTTAATAATCGGATTGAGAAGTGAACCAAAGCAAAGAAGAATGAAATTCCCATCGAAATACTAAATTTTGATACCCTTACTTGGAATCTTTGTCAGAAGATGATGTGGGTAGCCGGGATTTTGGTCGAAGAAAGAGTTACAGAGTGATAATAGGGGTTTCCATCCTCTTAGCGTTAAGAAAATTGAATTTTTTGGTGAAAAATGATTTTCACCCCTTATATAAGCAAACCAGGTCGACTTTTAAAAGGCTTCAGATCGGGACTATGAGACCTCGATTATAAGTCGTAGGTCATCCTACGACTCGTAAGTCCCGATCTCGTATTAGCCCCAACACTTATAAAAAATTAGGAATCATACCTGGGCACTACCAACCCTACTCACGACTCGTAGGGTATCCTACAAGTCGTAAGGTTGGCTCGTAGTATATGTGCCAACTTCTGATACTCACTAATTCCCTCTACGATGCATGACTACACGTCGTAGTGAGGACTATGACTCATAGGCCTGATCATAGAGGCTACTCCAAGTGTCATTTTTCAGATCTTCATTTCTTCAATTCTGACCTAAGAACCAAATCTCAAAACACAACAATTCCCAAAATATTACAACTACATCAATGTCTTCCAATAATAAAAACAAAATCACAACTTCTACCTAAAAATATCAACAACCGAAAGCACTTAAAAATAAACCAACACTTATAAACAATGCTTGGGTTACCTCCGAAGAAGAGCCTTATTTAATGTCGTGGCTCGACTTTGTCTTCTTCCTTCATCAACTATCATCGAGGGTCCACACCTCACTGTTGAACTCATTTGGGTGTTTCATGGATTAACGAATATCGAACACAACTTCTACATCATTAACCCCAAACCATAGCTGACCTGAATCCATATCCACTAGGGCTCTCCTAGTGACTAAAAATGGTCTCCCCAAAATAATGGGTACCTCAAAATCAACTTCGCAGTCGAGAATCACAAAATCTATCAAAAAGATGAATTTATCCACTTTAATAAGCACATCCAAAAGGATTCCTTTTGGCTTTTTAATGGTTCAATCTGCCATAAGCCACCTCATTCGTGTTGGGGCAGGAGTACCAAGGACAAGCTTTTGAATACGGCAAGAGGCATTAAATTGATGCTTTCTCCTAAGTCGCATAATGCTCTTGCAAATTCAATATCACCGATAGTGCAAGGGATGGTGAATGCCCTAAGGTCTCCTCGTTTTTGCACAAGGCATTTGGTCATAATCGCACTATATTATTTGAGTTCTTGCCAGAACTATTGGCTCAAATTGCATTTCTTGGTGACCAAATACTTCATATATTTGGCATACCTAGGCATTTTCTCCAAAGCCTCTAGAAGGGGGATGTTGATAGAGAGTTGCTTCAACATTGAGAGAAAGTGTTTGAATTTACCCTCCTCTTTATTTCTCTTAAGCCTCTGAGGGAAAAGAGGAGGAGGTTTGGGAATTGATTGCAATTTCTCTCCCTTACTTCTTCTTGTTGCATCCCAAAAACCATCGGATCTTCTCCCTCAACCTCAACTTCACCAGCAAGATCCTTCTATTAACTTTATGCACAGTCACCAGTGAATGGGGATCTACCGTGCTTTTGCCACTCCTAGACATCACTGCCATGCAGTGCTCTTCATTTTTAGGATTCTGAATCATATTGCTTGGTAGAGTACCATTCAACTATAAGACACTTATCCAAATTGTTGTTCAAGTTGCTTGATTGCCACCGTGTGAGACTCTATTTTTTGGTTAATACTTGAAATATTTGCTTTCGTTCCCTTTAAAGTCTCATCTTGATGGTCAGCACGTTTCAACAATTTTTCAAACATATCCTCGATCCTAGAGTTGCTTGACCCAGCATCACGGTTATGAGGGGGCACATAAGGACCATTCTTGTAGCCCACTCTTCTCCCCCATTCTGCGTCTGACACACTCTCTCTCATATAGTATCCACCCTGGTTGTCTCTATACATCCCATCACGGTGTAACTTCCAACCTTGATTCCCAGAACCTTGCCTCCAATAGCCTGAATTGGAACCTTGGGGGTTGTTCCAAAAACCCGCCACTTAGTTGCTTACAAAACATGCATCCTTATCAAAGAATAGATCATCATACATAGGAGCCTTCGGAGGTTGGTGAGTAACCGCATGGACGCTTACCTAGTTTTTCTTTAAGACTAAGTCCATGTTTGTGTGATGTTCAGCAAGTTGCTCCATGATCTCTTCGTTCACTTTTGCTTTCTTGTTGTTGGGATTGACTGCACAAGAAGGTTTTACCACACCTTGCTCTCGTTGCTCCCATGCTTTATTTGCTTTGACCACTTGTTCCTTTCATACAGCTATCAATGCAAAAGGTTGGTCTAGAAACATGCCTTCCATGATTGTATCAGCTCAAGCTCGACTATTCTAGTCAAGTGCCTGGTAGAAAATCTCGACCAAGGCATCATCGAAAATCTTGTGATCGGGAACCATCCTCAAGCATCTAGTAAACATCTCCCAAGTTATGCTAATAGAATCACCTGGAAATTGCTCAAAGTTATTGATTTGGTCCTTGAGCTTCAACTTCTTAGATCTTGGGAAGTAACTTTCAAGGAATACTCTTTGAAGTTTAGCCCAACTTGTGATAGTGCTCAGAGGAAGCTCAGACAACCATACAGCTGCATTTCCAGTCAATGATAGTGGAAACACTTTTAACCTAACAATATCAAGAGAAAGGTTTTGTGTCCCCATGACACTTTTGCACACAAACACTATATTCTGAAGATGACAGCGGGGATCCTCCGAAGGTAGCCCTATGAATACACCGCAATTTTGGAGCATTTGGAGTAATCCACTAGATACCATGAACTTAGTATCTGCCATTAAAGGAGGCAGTACTGTAGCACCGTTAACGTCCATAGCTATAGGATTCAATCTATATTGATTCCATCCATAAGAATTTTCATTGAAGTCCCTCAGTTGTGGCCTGTTACCCCTTTGTAGTGGATTCTCTTATCTATGTATATCCTCATTCATATGCTTATCCTCCTCAACCAAAATGTCCTCATTAACTTGAGCCATCCTTCTTGGTAGGTGATAAATCTCCAAATTTAGTAGAGCTAAGAGATTGCCTTGGCTCCTTGTGTTGGGCATAAAACCTAGTTTACCCTTCAAAAGAAATCAAAAAACATAAACAAAAACAAAAGTAAAATACAAGACACTCTAGCAATCAATACTAGAACTAACTAATAGTGAAATCAAATCAAAAGCTAGTCATATTCCTCAGTAACGACACCATAATTATTGATTGATGGTCACACTCCAATAAGAAAGCGGTCACTACCAGTAATTAACCTAACAGAGTTTAGGGTCGAATCTACTGGGAATACAGGCTTGACTAAAAGACTTCACTATTTATCATTTCTAGAATTTATGACTACAATCTATAAATGGTGGTGGTGGGTGGGGTTATGATTCAAAAACAAATAAAACACTAACTATAATGCAAGGAAACACTCAAGTTTGGGAACAACTTGAGAATTGTGTTCCCTATTGTTCGTCGACTAGATTACCCTAGATACATAACTATAATTGGTGATTCGCATGCAGGAAGGTAACTTAGGTTCTTCTATCCCTCTTATGAAGGTGAAGGTCGAATTTCAGCACGGCGCTTGGTCAGCCACCATGGCGTGCCAACTAACCATTACCAATAATCCCAGTCAACCTCCCCTTGGTCAGGTTTGGTTGATTAGATGAGAACACATCAATCAAATTTTATCATATACTTTTCGGTTCCTATTCATCACTACGGAATCGTGATAGCAGGCAGGGTTTGGTACTGGCCACTACCAAACAACAATAAAAATGAAGGGAAATAGGTAATACATGCAAAACCCCAATCATAGAAATGCAAGAAAACTAGGTTATTTCAAGTCAATTACCCATGGTTCCCACAACCCCAAGTTGTGGGTGCTTAGCTACTCATGGCTAAAGCAAAACACATAAAAGTGCATATAATAGACATAGTTGAGAGTTTCACCAATAATAATGAAGGAAATAGACACCACAAGTTGCAAACCCACAAGCTTGATTGATCAACAATGAGTACAAGGAAAGATTTGCAATCCCCAAAATGGTTTTTCCAAGAGAGAACAATAAACTACTCTAAGAACCTAATAAAAGCTTCAAATTGTAATAGTAAAATGTCTACTAGTCGAACTCTACAAAAGAACCTAACTTAAACTATATATATAGTCTTTACAAAGTAACCCTAGAATTTACACAAAAAAGGAAGTTGGCAGCTGATAAGCCTCGTAGTTACAACTCATATGATGACATATGAGTCATAGTTGGGGTCTTGTATCAGGTTCTTGGCATCTTGGACTGAACTAGTATAACCCATAAGTACGAGTCATGGCTTGGGCTATGAGTCATATGTTAGTTTCGTAATCTTAGTCTTCAGTTTTTGGTCCATTATTTTCGCTCTCTGATTCTCGCTACAAGTCCACCTATACGAGTTGTAGTATGTATAACAACTTGTAGGTTCAGCTTGTAGGGGTGACCTTCACTTGGTAGATTTCTAATTTTTGGTGTTTGATTCTTGCTACGACACAACCTACGACTCATAAAGTGAGCTACGACTCGTAGGTTGGCTTGTATGGCCTATGCTTCACCAAAATCTGCAACTTTTCTTCAAAATCATGCCAACCTAACTTTTATGTAAGATTAACACAAAAACACATCAAAACACTAAAAAGTTGCTTTAAGAACTCATAGAATCCCTTGTCTCAGGCACCAAATGTGTTTTATTTTGACAACACATCATTGAACCACTGGGTCTTTCCACCCATGGTGCCTAAACCCTCTTTTTACTGATATTGCATGATCTTTAAGTTTACTTTACATGTGGATCTTGTATATTGAGAAATTTACTGCACAATGATTTATGTTCTTGAAAGTATGGTAGTTTTAGCATATTTTGAGCTCTAGATCTTGGATTGAATATTGGATTTGATAAGGGGTTTTTTATGTGAATGTCTTGGGGGTGTTGCATGGTGTTGATTGATGGTTTTACAATGGAGTTTTTTGCATGATTTCATCTCTAAATTGAATAGTCTTTATGCCCATTACACACCCGCCAAGTGTTCGATAAAATGTCCATCTAGGGTTTCTTGAGGAATTGAAGGTCCATTGCATGTCTTATGATATTATTAGTGTTATGATGATGATATAATGATGAAATTATGTTGAAATGATGATGAAACAATGGTACGCATATGATGTATAATGATGAGACAAAATGTAGGTATATGATGACTTTATGATGAAGAAAGTATGTTGTACATGTATGAAATTCATGAAAAGTATCTATGATATTGTACGTTGATCACATTGTTGAGAGAGTACCAAGTCTTAACTACCTTGATGAGGGGGTGTCAAGCCTCAGATGCCTTTTTCAGAGGGTACTAAGCCTTAATCACTTTGTTTAGAGGGTGTTAAGTCTCAATCACCTTATTGAGAGGACGCCAAGTCTCAATCACCTTGATGAGGGGATGTCAAGCTTTGGATGCCTTGTTGAGGGGGTATCAAGCCTCAATCACCATTCAAGGAATGGTGTACCTTGGATTTGGGAAGTATTTCACTTGGTCTATCCTTCACAAATGATATCCTATATGAGCATGAGTTACTTAAGCATGTTTTACTTATGCATTGATCATACATGTCATATTGCTATATCATACCTATTATCTATAGTTATACATATTGATTATGAAGCTTATCTCTTGTTGCATTGCATCCCACATACTTAGTACATTCAAACACACTAACGCATACTCTTGCCTACATGATATCACTATGTAGGAACCAAAGCTCCATTTGGTTAACATCCTCCCCCACGTGGCTAGTGATATTCAACCAAGCTAGTTGGTGAGTCCTCATGTCCGGGGGCGATATGTATGTTCTTTTGCTATGTATTTAAGAATACCTTTACTTTTTGGTATACATGACTATGAGGGTGAGCCCAGCTGCTTGTCTTGGTCCATGTTAAGTTCTATGTTAGAGGTGTTGTTGGAGAAACATATTTATTAAGCTTAAGCTCTGACTCACTTATGATATCCAAGATATATAAACATAATTCTCGCTCCCTCAGTCCCAATTCCCCTTGTTATGTTTCTTATGTTGTTATGTATTTCTTTCACCACCAAGGATGTGTGATAATATGCTATGAGGCTTGTTTGCGATTTTTTCGGCTTCCCCATTCGCTGGTCATGTCTAGGCCCTAGGCTTGGGTCGTGATAGAAGGGTTTTGTACTTTGGAAATCTAGCTTGGTGTCTTCCACACATATGATATCCCCTATGAGCATGAATTACTTAAGCATGTTTTACTTGGGCATTGATCATACATGCCATTTTGTTATTAGTTTTTTGTTGCCTATTGTTATGCTTTTTGATTTCGATGCCTATTTCTTGTTGCATTGCATCTTACATACTTAGTATATTTAATCTTACTAACGCATACTCTTGCCTAAATAATATAACCATGCAAGAACCGATGCCCAAGTTAATCATCATCCTCCTCCACTTGGCTAGTCAGTACTACTCAAGCTAGTTGGTGAGTCTATTTCGGGGACCTTAGTCAATGCTTTTCTATTTAAGTATTGAGAAACTCTTCTTTATGTTCTATTTTGACTATAGGGGTGAGCCCAGTTTCTTTGTCTTGGCCCCCGCTCTTATCTATGTGGTCGAGGTGTTTGTTGGACATGTTATGTTTCTATGATAGGAGCTTTGACTCTTTGTCTCTTGATTATGATGTCATACAAGCTTTCCCCTTAGTCCGTTTGCCCCTCTTCTTACTTTTTATGTATTTTATATGCTTCCTTGACCAATGATGTGTAATGATAAGTTAAAAGGCTTATTTGGGGTTCCTTCGAGTTCCCTATTCGCTATGTCATGTCTATGCCCTAGGCTTGGGTCATGACAAACTTGGTATCAGAGCACTAGGTTGATAGATCCTTGAAGTACAACACACTATGTTGATTAGATTCCTATTCATGGTTGTGAAGCGTACCATGATTATGAATAGGAGGCTATGAGGCATTTTAGGAAATGTTTCCCTTCTTCATGTTCTAAGTCATGCTAACCCTGCAGGTACTGAAACCATTAAAAGAACTCCCAATAATTTACTAGGCACTGTACAAAATATTTGAAATACAGAAAGTAAGTTTCCCCCACCCCTCGCCCCCTAATGATTGTTCTTTGCTATGCTAGATCATACCAAAAACAAGAGGAGGATGGGCCTAAACTCCTGAGGAGTAACTACCAATGGTGAGCTCCGGGATGCACTCACTATGCTTGCCTAAGTTGTGGCCAACCAAGTCAATCAAGGGGCCCAAGCCCTTTATGTTACTACCTTGGAAGCTAGGATAAGGGACTTTATGAGTATGTTCCTCTGGTGTTCTATGGCTCAAAGGTGGATGAAGATCCACAAGAGTTCATTGATAAGGTCTACAAGATCTTGAATATCATGGGTGTTCGGCCGAATGAAAAGGCAGAGTTGGTGGCGTACCAACTCAAAGTGGTAGCCCAAATATGGTATGATCAATGCAAGGGGGATAAGGGAAAAGGTAATGTGATGCTTTGGGAGGAGTTCAAATTGGCTTTCATTAATCGGTTTTTTCCCTTTGAGCTTAGGGAAGCTAAGTTGGTAGAGTTCATGAATTTGAAGCAAGGTGCTATGAGTGCGAAGGTGTATGCCCTCAAGTTTAATCACTTTCAAAGTATGCTCCTCATTTGGTGGTTGATCCTAGATCTAGGATAAATAAGTTTATAATGGGGGTCTCCGACTTTGTGAGTGAAGAATGCTTGCCCTCCTTACTAATTAGTGACATGAACTTGTCTCGGTTAATATCATATATCAAACAAATGGAGAAAGAATAGATGAGGAAGAGAACAGGCCATAAGGCCAAGAGGGCCCGTTTTGAGGGTAAGTTCCACAAGGGTGCTAGATCTCACCAAGGCCAAGGGCCTTCTCATGCTACTAATAGGGGGTTTGCCAGTAACTTCTCTAGGCCTCAAGGTACTGGTGGTGTGGCTCCTAATATGTGTGTCCTAAATGTGGAGGGGATCATAGGGGACCATTTTTGAAGGGTTCTAATGCATGCTATGAATGTGGGGAGCTTGGTCATAAGAAGATGGATTGTCTAAGAAATCTTGGCGAAGGCAGGGGTGCAAATATGGTTCTATTGGGTAGAGGTGGTCCTCAAGGTGGTGCTCTAAGGCACAATTTGCTTTTTTCTCTACATATGAGGCAAGGGGTTGGTGAGGTTCCCGACTTTGTTACCAGTATGTTGAAAATCTTTTACTTTGATATATATGCTTTGATTGATTCGGGTGCCACTCTCTCCTTTGTTACCCTTTTTGTTGCTAAAAGTTCCATCTTCAGTCCGAGTTGTTGCATGAGTCTTATGAAGTATCTACTCGTATTGGTGCATCTATTTTTGCTAGGAAGGTGTATAAAAATTGTCCAATTTGTATCTTGTATAGAATATTGCCTTGTGATCTAGTTGAGTTGGATATGGTTGATTTTGATGTCATTCTTGGGTTGGATTGGTTGCATGCTATTATGACTCTATTGATTGTAAAACCAGTAGAGTCAAGTTCAAATTCCCTAATGAATCCATCCTTGAGTGAGAGAGTCATGATGTTGTGGTCAAGGGTAGATTCATCTCTTGCATTAAAGCCCGTAAGTTGATCTATAAGGGGTGCTTATATCATCTTATGAGGGTTAAAGATATGGAGTCCAAAATCCCTTCTATAGAGTCAGTTCTAGTTGTAATGAGTTTCTTGATGTCTTCCTAAATGACCTCCCCGATGTCCCTCCCAAAAGGGAGATAGATTTTGGTATAAATCTCCTCCCCGATACTCAACCTATTTCTATTACCCCTTACTATCTGGACCCAGTGGAGTTGAAGGAGTTAAAGGAGAAATTAAAAGATTTGTTGGCGAAGGGATTTATTAGTCCTATCCAATCACCTTGGGATGCACTGGTGTTGTTTGTAAAGAAGAAGGATGGGTTAGTTAGAATATGTATCGACTACCAGCAACTCAATTGGGTCAATATAAAGAATAGATATCCTCTTCCAAGGATGAATGACGTGTTTGACCAATTGCAAAGGGCTAGCTCTTTCACTAAGATTGATCTTCATTTAGGGTATCATCAAGTGAGAGTGAGGGAGTGTGATATTCCCAAGAAGGCCTTCCAAGCAGGATATGGGCATTATGAATTTATTGTGATGTCTTTCGGGACCAATGCACCGGCCATCATCATGGCCCTAATGAATAGGGTCTTTCAACCCTACCTTGATACTTTTGTTATGGTCTTCATTGATGATATTTTGATCTATTCACATAGTAGGGAGGAGCATATGGGTCATTTGAGGTTTGTGTTGCAAAGATTTAGGGAGGAGAAATTGCATGCCAAATATGAAATATGTGAATTTCGATTGAAGGAGGTTGCATTCTTGGGTCATGTGGTGCCGGGGGATGGTATCAAGGTGGATCCTAAGAAGATCAATGTGATTAAAAATTGGCCTAGACCATTGACTCTATCGGACACTAGGAGTTTCTTTGGCCTTGCGGGTTACTATAGAAGGTTTGTGAATGCGTTCTCCTCCATTGCTTCCCTTATGACAAAATTGACTCAAAGAAGGTTAAGTTTTTGTGGACCAATGAATGTGAGAGAAGTTTCCAAACATTGAAAGATAAACTTGTTCTGCTCCTATATTGTCACTATTGGATGGGCTTGAGGTGTTTGTGGTGTATTGTGATGCTTCAAGAGTGGGTTTGGGTTGTGTGCTAATGCAAAATGGTAAGGTGATAGTCTATGCTTCTAGGCAAATCAAAGTTCATGAAAAGAACTACCCTACCCATATCTTGATTTGGCTGCTGTTATGTTTGCATTAAAGATTTGGCGTCATTATTTGTATGGGGTGCATGTTGATGTCTTCGCCAATCATAAGAGCCTCCAATATGTCTTCACTCAAAAAGATCTCAACTTGAGACAAAGAAGGTGGCTAGAACTTCTTAAGAACTATGACATTAGTGTGCATTACCATCCTCGTAAAGCAAATGTTGTGACAGATGCTTTGAGTTGAGTGTTATGGGTAGCTTAGCTCATGTCGATAGTGGTTATAGGGATATAGCTAGGGAGGTGCATCAATTGGCTAGATTGGGGATTAGGTTGGAAGAAGTGGGTAATGGTGTTGTTGTTGATGATAATTCCAAATCTTGTTTGGTTGATGAGGTGATAGCAAAACAAGATCTAGACTCCTCCTTACTTGAATAGAAGGCATTGGTGAAAGAGGGCAAAGTAGAGGTTTTCTCCCAATGGGGAGATGGTGCCCTTAGATATCAAGGTAGGTTGTGTGTTCCTTGTATTGATGGTTTGAGGGAGAAAATCCGTGATGAGGACCATCATTCTTCTTATTCTATCCACCCGGTTCCACCAAAATGTATAAAGACTTGAGGGATGTGTATTGGTGGGGAGGCATGAACAGGGAAATTGCTAAATTTGTTTTTGGTTGTCATAGTTGTCAACAAGTCAAAGCCGAACATCAGAGGCCGGGTGGCCTAACCCAAGACATAGAGATTCCTACTTGGAAGTGGGAGGTGATTAATATCGATATTTTAGTTGGGTTGCCCAAAACTAGGAATAGTTTTGATTTCATATGGGTGGAGGTTGATAGGATGATGAAATCGGCATATTTTCTACTGCTTAAGAGTACATATGGGGCTGAAGAGTATGCAAGGTTGTACATCCATGAGTTAGTGAGGTTACATTGGGTTCCTTTATCCATCATGTGTGATCATGGTGCACAATTCACTTCACACTTTTGGAGGTCTTTCCAAAGGGGTTTTGGTACCAAAATTCACCTTTGTATGCCCTTTCAACCTCAAACAGACAGCCAAGCTGAAAGAACCATTCAAACACTTGAGGATATGCTTAGGGCTTGTGTCATGGAGCTTAAAACTAGTTGGAATGATCATCTTCCATTGATTGGGTTTACCTACAACAATAGCTATCACTCTAGCATCGATATGGCTCCTTTTGAGGCTATTTATGAGAGACATTTTAGATCTGGTTGGTTGATTTGAGGTTGGGGAGGTAGTTGTATTAGGACTAGATTTGGTTATGGAGGCTTTGAGAAGGTTAGGATGATTAGGTAAAGGTTGAAAACAACCCAAAGTCATCAAAAATTCTATGCCGACATGAGAAGAAGAGACCTAAAATTCAAAGTAGGTGATTGGGTTTATTTAAAAGGCTATCCAATGAAAGGTGTGGTCCATTTTGGTAAAAAAGGGAAGTTGATTCTAGGGTATATTGCTCCTTCTGAGGTGATAGAGAGGGTTGGCAAGGTAGCTTATGAGTTGAAGTTGCCTAGTGAAATGAATTTGGTTCGTCCGGTGTTCTATGTCTCTATGTTGAGAAAATGAGTTAGTGATCCTAATGCTATTGTGCCTCTTGATGTTGTGGGTGTTATTGAGGATAAATTGACTTATGAGGAGTTTCTAATTCAGATTTTGGATACAAAAGTGAAGAGATTGAGGAACAAGGAGATGGCATCCATTAAGGTCCTTTGGAGGAACCAACAAGTCGAAAGTGCTACATTGGAGGCCGAAGCGAACATGCAAAAGCAGTTTCCTTATCTTTTCCACTCCTATTATGCCTAAGGTACTAATCCTAAGTCCCCTATATGATTTTAATTTATATATTTCAGCCCCTATGTCATTCATATGCATTGATGTTTAAGTTGGCAAACTTATGATGATTTTGAACTTATGTTGAGATTTTGAAAATGGTGTTATAAATGTAATGTTGCAATCTTTTTGGGGCTGATTTGTTTATGATCACTCTTGTCTTATATATTTCTTTTACATTTGGGGACGAATGTTCCAAAGGGAGAGATATTGAAACGACCCCAAAAAGTGCCCAAAAATGTGCCTCGTAATGCTTGAAATTTTAAATTCTCATATATCCCAAAATATATTTGTTATTTCAAAAATCTGACCCCATATTCTTCTTCATGGGGTCCAATTTAGGGGGAAAAGGGTCTAACCTGATTCAAGAGCAAAGATTTAGCAATTATGGAATTTCAAGAATGCAATTTCCAGAGAGCAAAGTGTGCCGCTTCTGCGACGCGCCTCCGCTATTTTGTGATTGTTTTGTTTAGTCGGTCCATAACTTCTAAGTCTTGGGCCTAAGTGTTCCTAAACATGTTTTTTCCTATACATAACCATATTTTACCCTCATATCACTGTAAACATTCCCCAATACACACTCAAACACTTAGCCATATTTTCACTCCTAAATTCAAGTCTCAAAACCCTCATTCGGAACTAAGGATTTCCTTCAAGCTTCAAGCCTCCGTTTTCAATCTTCACTAAGAGCTTCTCGAAAGCTACGGTATGCAGGTTTTAGCCATTGGGTCCTTCCACACATGATGCCCTAATCTCCTTTTTACTCAATTTGCATGATTTAAAGTTGATTTTACAAATGAATTTACTAGTATGAACATGTCTATGAACTATGTTAAAGCTATGTAAAGTTGTGACTGTTTTGCTATGTTTTGAGCTATAAACCTTGGATCTATTATAAGAATTGATGAGGGGATTTTGATGTATATTGCTTGAGGGTGTTGCAAAGTATTGATTGATGGTTTTACAATGGATTTTCTTGCATGATTTCATCTCTAAATTTCATGGTATTATACTACCATTTCACACTCTCCGAGTATTTGATAAATATCTAGTTAAGGTTTCTTGAGGAATTAAAGGTTAAAAGCACGAGATATGATATGATTTATGTTATGATGATGAAATGAGCTTGTATATGATATAATCTATATAAAGTGTTGCATTAGACCATTCCTAATCTGGGAGGACTAAGAGCCCCGATAACCTAGATGGGGGTTTATACTCATCAACCTAGTGAGGGGTTTGTACTTCTCCTTCGGGGTGATAGGGTGGCATCGTCACCAATCTAGTGAAGGGTTTGTACTTCTTCACCGAGGTGATGGGGCTGCATCATCAGCAACCTAGATGGGGGTTAGTACTCATCAACCTAGTGAGAAGTTAGTACCTCATCACCTAAGTGATGGAGTGGCATCATCGCCAACCTACCAAGGGGTTTGTACTTTGGAACGCTAGCTTGGTCTCTTCTACACATATGATATCCTATATGAATGTGAGTTAATTAAGCATATTTTACTTGAGCATTGATCATACATGCCATATTGTTATATTATGCTTGTTGCTTATTGTTATGTTTTGATTATGATGTCTATCTCTTGTTACATAACATCCTACATACATAGTACATTCAAAGGTATTAATGCATACTCTTGCCTACATTATATCTCCATATAGGAACTAGAGCCTAGGTTGATAATCGTCTTCCACGTGGATAATTTGGTGCTACTCAAGTTAGTTGGTGAGTGCTCCACTTCGGGGACCTTAGTATATGTTCCCTTGTTATGTATTGAGACACTCTTCTTTATGTTCTATTTGACTATAAGGGTGAGCCCGTTTGCTTTGTCTTGGCCTCAGCACTTATCTATGTATTAGAGGTGATTGTAGGACATGTTATGTATCTGTGATATGAGCTTTGACTCTTGTCTCTTGATTATGATATAATGCAAGCTTTTCCCTTAGCCCCTTTGCCCCTATTCTTGCTCTTTAATGTCTTTTATATGCTTGCGCAACAAATGATGTGTAATGACAAGTTAAAAGGTTTGTTTGGGGTTCCTTCGGGTTCCCCATTCGTCGTATCACATCTAGGCCCTAGGCTTGGGCCGTGACAAATCCGACTCCCTTTGAACCCGTCTTTTAGTAGGAGGTTGTCAAGTGGTAGCAAAAGAGGTAGGTCCATTCTTGTCTTAAGGTCCAATTGATCTCTAGGGGTTGCCCCATGTTCTTATTGCATAGGGACTTGTTTTGGTGATTTGATTGACCTTAGTTTGTTGGATTAGAGGTCTTGAGGTGGTTCGGCTACTTGCATATTGTGTCTCCTTTGATTGTAGCACCCGTAAGGTTGTAATATGATGGTTAAGAATGGTCGACCTATTTGGTCAACTACAATAGGTTAGCCATTTCTCCAAGCTTGATCTTTGGTTCAGGTTTTGTCCCCAAGTGATTATGAGGATAGGTGAGATCCCTAGGTATCTTTTTAGATTAGGAGTGAGCCTTTTAAGTATGTTGGAGTTGTTTAGTTGACTTATGCACCAACTATGTTTATGGATTTCATGAATAGGGTCTTAAAATCCTACCTTGACATGTTGAGAGGTGGCCTCTAGTAGTGGGGCATTGACTTATTTAGAACTTATGAACCATTTGGGGGTAGTGTTACAAGTCTTTGGGGATGAGAGGTTGTTTGCTAAATATGATAAGTGTGAATAGAGGATAATAAAAAGGTGGTTAGAACTCCTTAAGGATTGTGATATGAGTGTGTATCAATTCCCCCGATAAGGTTAATGTTGTGGTCGAGGCTCTAAGAAGCCTAGCATGTGCTGATGATGGTGGTAGGGGGTGACTATAGAGGTCCATCGATTGGCTAGATTGGGGGTTTGATTGGAGGAAATTGAGCATGGTGGTGTAGTATTCGTGACGGTTCCAAAATCTTCTTTGGTTAAAGAGATCTAGTTTAAGCAAGGCCCTGTTTCCGCCTTATGGGAGTTAGAGGATTTGGGGGAAAGAGGGTTGAGGGGAGGTTGTCTCCTAAGGGGGAGATGGTGGTTCATGGCACCAAGTGGACTAGGTGTGGTTAAGGTTGAAGAAATGAGTTTTGGTCATGAGTCCTTATAGAGTGTAGAGGAATATTGGTAAGGTTGCATATGAATAGGAGTTGCCTATGGATATGGTGATAGTTTGTCTGGTTCTTCATGCTTCTAGGTTGAGGGGATATGTTGATGACTCTAGTACTATAGAACTCCTTGAGGTTGTGGGTGTTGTAAAGGATAAGTTGACTTAGGAAGAGGTCCCGGTGGAGGCAATGATGTAAGGGTGGAAGAAGTTGATTGATAAGGATGTGGTGGTCGTTAAGGCTCTTTGGGAGGATCGTTAAGTCCAAAGTGCCTCTCAGGAATCGGGCATGGAGAAACAATAAGTCCTTTCATGATTCCAAGACTTATGCTTCAGCCCCTATATCATTTGCATGCATCCATGTTTATGTTAATGAATTCATGATGAATTTTTACACTTATGTTGATATTTGAAAATGGAATTTTAAATGTATTGTTGTATTCTTGTTGGGGCTGATTTGTTCATGATTACTCTTCTCATATATGTTTCTTTGACATTCAAGGACGAATGTTCCCAAGGAAGAGATATTTAAGCGACCCCAAAAAGTACCCAAAAATGTGCCTCGAAAGTGCCTAGAATCGTAATTTTCATATATCTCAAAATTCATGCGTGATATCAAAAAATTGACTTTATATTCTTGTTCAGGGGGTCAAATTGAGTGGGAAAAGGGTCTAACCCTGATTTTAGAGTGAACAATTAACAATTTCAATTTTTAAAAGTGTCAATTTCCAATGTGTAGTGCGCGATTCAGGCGTGACGCGCCACTGTGTATTTTCTGCCCAGATTTTTTTAATCTTAGTCCAAGACTTTTGAGTCTTGGGCCTAAGTCCTCCAATGCATGAAAATACCTATATTTTGTCTTATTTCACCCTTATATCATTTAATACATTCCCAAATACTCTCCCAAATAATTAGATAATATTTCATCTCCAAATTTCAAGTCCCAAAACTCACTCGGATCTTCAGGTTCTAGTTCAAGCATCAAATCTCCATCTCCAATCTTCTTCAAGGATTCTCCAAAGTCAAGGTATGTGGGTTTCTTTCACGCATTATACCCAAGCTTCCTTTTACGTAAAATTGCATGATTTAAAGTTGATTTACTCATGAGTCTTACTTATTATGAATTTCACTACACCCTATGTTGGGGTTTCATGAAAGTATGATTGTTTTAGCATGTTTTGAGCTATGAATCTAAGAATTATTACGAGATTTGATGAAGGGTTTTGATATATATTGCTTGAGGGTGTTACCAAGTATCTATTGATGGTTTTACAATGAATTTCCAACCATGATTTCTCTCTTGAATTGGATGATTTTACATTAGCATTACACACCCATCAAGTGTTTGATAAAATATCTTTTTAAGGATTCTTTAGGTTTTGATGATCTATTGGTTAACTTATGATCGAAGTGACTATATGATGATTATGAGCTTTCTAAAGATATGTTTAACTTATGAAAATGTTGATGATGTTGGAAAGTCGGGTATAAGCCCTTTCTTAAAGATTTTATCTCTTATGAGCCCCTTTAATATTGATATTGATGCAAGGGTAATGTTTAATGATGAACTATTCTTATGTTTGATGTTTGGCTCACCATTAGAGGTCAAGGATGTTTTAGAGCTACTCATTTCATGATTCTATGTTTCTCATCAGTTATTAAAGTATAACAATTATAAGTATTCTGTAGGATTAGACTTAGCACCGATGGATGGAGGATTTGCTCTCTTTCCTTGAACTATGTGCCACTATAGGACTATGTTATACCCTTCCTATACTAGTGGATCCACTTAGTACACTTTCTTTTGAGTTTCTTTCCGAAATTGGGTTGTGTTTCCTTAAGGTGAAATTCTTAATGAAATCCTTCCAGAAATCGGGTTGAGTTCCCATAAGGTGAAGTTCTTAATAAAATCCTACCCAAAATTAGGTCGAGTTCCCATAAGGTGAAGTTCTTAATGAAATCCTTCCCGAAATTAGGTCGAGTTCCCGTAAGGTGAAGTTCTTAATGAAATCCTTCCCTAAATTGGGTCAAGTTCCTGTAAGGTGAAGTTCTTAATGAAATCCTTTCTTAATTTGGGTCATGTTCCTGTAAAAGAGGTTACGTCATACGAAATCAGATCATGTTCCTGTAAGTTTGAAGCATGGTTTACCTTGTCAAGTAGACCACCTCTTTACCACTTGATCTTATTCTATGTTGGTTGAGGTCTCTTCCCACACTTATGTACTATGTTCTATGCAATTGGAATGATTTACAAGTATGTTTTACTTCATGCATATTGTTATTATGCCTATCCATTACTTATAATTATGCATTTTGATTATAATGCCTATCCCTTATTGCATTGCATCCCACATACTTAGTACATCCAAACATACTAGCGCATACTCTATGCCCACATAATATCACCATCTAGGAACTGAAGCTCCTATTGATTCTCCTCGTGACTAGACAGATTGTTCAAGTTAGCTATTGGTGAGCCCTTATGTTCAGGGACGATATCTATCTCCTTTTATGCTTATGTTTAGATTACATCTTGTATATTTTGGAATACTTATGAATATGAGGGTGAGCCGGTTGCTTGTCTTGGCCCCTGCTAAGTTCTATATCTGGAGGTGTTGTTGGACGAGTTATGTATTATGCTTGAGCTTGACTCATCTATGTTATTTAAGTATTAAACTCTCTCTCCCTTAGTCCCAATTTCCCCTTGTTTATGTTTTCTCTTATTATTTACTCATGCTTTCACGACCAAGGATCTGTATATGATATATTAAGAGGCTTGTTTGGGGTCCCTTCGGGTTCTCCATTCGCCGGTCACATCTAGGCCATAGGTTTGGGTCGTGATAGGAGCTCCTATTAGTCCTCCTCCATGTGGCTAATTGGTTCATTTGAATAAGCTTTTGATGAGTCCTAAACTCCGAATACAATATCTATCTTTCATTCATGCCTTGTTAAGACTTGTCTAATATTTTTTGACACTTATCTCTGAGGGTGAGCCCGGGAGATGTCTTGGCACCCGCTCCATTCGTAGTAGAGGTATTGTCGGATATTGAGTTTGTTTTGTTTTAATGAGTTTGACTCCTAATATAACTACGTTTTTATGAAAGACTCCCCTTATTCTCACTACCTTTTTTCAATTAATTGTCTCTTGTTGATGTTTATTATGTTTCCGCAACCAAGGATGTGTAAATGATATGCTGAGAGGCTTGCTTGGGGTCCCTTCGGGTTTCCCATTCATCGTATCACATCTAGGCCCTAGGCTTGGGTAGTTAAAAGCTTGGTCTCAGAGCTCTAGGTTGTTAATGGTCCTCGGAAATCAAACACACCATATCAAGTAGAGTTTTGTTCATGATTATGAAGCGTGCCACAACTACAAATAGGAGGCTATGAGGCATTTTCAAAAATAGTTCACTTCTCCATCATGTATGTTGTGCACTAGATTTAAAACTAAGATTTCCTTCCCTAATGTTTGCTCTTTTTCTCTTTAAGATCGTGCCTCTACCAATAGGAAGGCAATAGAGGGCTAGCTCCGAGGAGGGCCTAGCTCATCTGACTCCCCAAGTAGGAAGGGATCCACATGATAAATTTCAAAATGCCATTACCATGTTGGCCCATGCTGTGACTACTTAATTGGACGAAGGTGGCCAAGCTCCTCATGCTCGAAAGAGTGAGGGACTTTACTATGATGAACACTTCAGAGTTTTATGGTTCCAAAATGGAAGAGGATTCCCAAGAGTATATTGACGAGGCATATAAGTTGCTTGCTATTATGGGGGTGAGTTTGAAAGAGAAGGCAAAAGTTGCGGCCTACCAACTCAAGGGTGTTGCACAAATTTGGTTTGCTCAATGCAAGCTAGATAGGGGGACAATGACCCTATCCCATGGGAGAAATTCAAGGTCGCCTTCCTCAATCAATTCTTCCCTATTAATTGAGAGAGACAAAGATGATAGAATTCATGAACCTCAAATGAGGCTCTATGAGTGTGAGGGAGTATTTCCTCAAATTCAACAAGCTCTCAAAGTATGTTCCTCATTTGGTTGCGAATACTAGGCCAAGAATTAACAAGTTTGTGTCGGGGTGTCCAATTTAGTGAATAAAGAATGATGGACCGCTATGATTTTGGGTGACATATACTTGTCTCTGCTCATGACCTACGCTAAATAACATGAAGGGGAGAATCTTAGGAAGAGGAGAGGTGGGGAGTCTAAGAGAGCACGGTTCGATGGTGGCTTCCAAGGTGCTAAGGGTGGACGTTTCTAACAATGTCACAAATTTCAAGGTATAGGGTCCTCTAATGCTCCAAACAAAAGGTTTGCTAATGATAGGATGCCTAACCCAAGGTTCAAAAGTGGCATTGGTGGGGTAAGTTTTCCAAGGTGCCCATAATATGGAAAGAATCATAATGGCAAGTGATTAAGGGATTTGAATGCTTGTTATGGGTTTGGAAGGGTAGGCCACAAGATTGTTGATTGCCCCTATGATTAAAACAAAGGAAAGGATGGTCATCCTTAAGGACAGGGTATTCATGTTGATCAAAGTGCCCAATGTGGCCGACAAGAGGGTACTCCATGTCACAATTGATTTTATGCCAAGGAAGGCAAGGAGTAGATGAGGTGCCTGATGTTTTTATCGGTATGTTAAAGGTTTTTTATTATAATGTATATGCTTTATTAGATTCAGGTGCCACTCTTTCCGTCATTACTCCTTTTGTTGCCAATAAGCTTCATGTGTGTCCTAAATTGTTGTGTGAACCCTTTGAGGTGTATACCCCTGTTGGTGAGTCCATTATTGCTAGAAGAGTCTATAGGGGTTGTCCCGTGTATTTATTGCATAAAGTCTTGCCTTGTGATTTTGTTGAACTTGACATTATGGATTTTGACATTATTCTTGGGATGGATTTTATACATGCATATCATGCTTCCGTTGATTGCAGAACTTGTATAGTTAAGTTTCAAATTTCTAATGAGCCCGTCTTTGAGTGGGAAGGTCATAATTCAGTGGTTAAAGTTAGGTTCATCTCTTGTCTTAAGGCCCGGAAATTGATTTCTAATGGTTGTATGTATCTTCTTATAAGGGTTAGGGATGTTGAGTATAAGCTCCTTCCTATTTAGTCAGTTCCGGTGGTCAATGAGTTTATTGATGTCTTACCCTATAAGCTTCTAGGTGTTCCTCCCAAAAGGTAAATGGACTTTGGTATAGAACTCCTCCCCGATACACAAGCCATTTCCATTCCCCCTTACCATATGGCCCCAGTGAAGTTAATGGATTTGAAGGAACAATTGAAGAATGTATTGGAGAAGGGTTTCATAAGTCCTAGCAACTTACCTTAGGGTGCACCAGTATTGTTTGTAAGAAAGAAAAATGGCTTACTTAGAATGTGCATCGACTACTGGCAACTCAATAAGGTCACCATAAAAAACAAGTGCCCTCTACTAAGGATAGATGACCTATTTGATCAACTATAAGGGGCTAGTCATTTTTCTAAGATTGATCTTCGATCCGGATACCATCATGTGAGGGTAAGTGAGAGTGATATTCCCAAGACGATTTCTTGGACTAGGTATGAGCATTTTTTATTTATGGTGATGTCCTTTGGCTTGACTAATGCACTGGTGATTTACATGGATCTCATGAATAGGCCCTTTAAATCCTACCTTGACATGTTTGTGATATTCTTCATAGATGAAATATTGATTTATTCCCAAAGTGAAGAAGAGCATGTGAATCATTTGAGGGTGGTGTTGCAAATTTTGAGGGATGAGAGGTTATTTGATAAATCTGATAAGTGCAAATTTTTGTTGAAAGAGGTTGCATTCCTAGGGAACGTAGTATCGGGAGATGGAATTAAACTGGACCCTAAGAAGACGAAAGTGATAAGAATTTGGCCTAGGCCTTTGACTTCAATGGATATTAGGAGTTTCTTGGGCTTAGCGGGGTACTACCGCAGGTTTGTGAACAGTTTCTCTTTAATTGCTTCCCCTTTGACAAAGTTGACAGAAAAGAAGGCAAAATTTTTTTGGACCGATGAATGTGAAAGAAACTTTCAAACTTTAAAAGACAAGCTTATCTTAGCTCCTATTTTGGCTTTACCGGAAGGGCTAGAAGGGTTTGTAGTTTATTTCAATGCCTCAAGAATAGGTTTGGCATGTGCTGATGCAAAATGGCAAGGTTATAGCATATGTTTCTCAACAACTAAAGGTCCATGAGTGTAATTATCCCACCCATGATCTTGAATTAGCGGTCGTGGTATTTGCTTTGAAAATATGGCATCATTATCTGTATGAGGTTCATTTAGATGTATTCACTGATCATATGAGTCTCCAATATGTGTTCACACAAATGGATCTTAATTTGAGACAAAGAAGGTGGTTAAAATTCCTTAAGAATTATGACATGAGCATGCACTATCACCCCGGCAAAGCTAATGTTATGGCCAATGCTTTAAGTAAAGTGTCCATAGGGAATCACATTGATGATGGCAACAAGGGAGTGGCTAGAGAAGTTCACCAGTTGGATAGGTTGGGAGTTAGGTTGAATGAAGTTGAAAATGGAGTTGTGGTGGTTATTGATGGTTCTAAACTTCTTTGATTGAAAAGCTTCAGTCCAGACAAGACTTTGATCCTGCCTTACTAGAATTGAAAGCTTTGGTGAAATATGGTAAAGTAAAGGTTTTCTCCCAAGGGGGAGATGATATCCTTAGGTACCAAGTTAGGCTATGTGTGCCTAATGTTGATGGTTTGAGGGATTTAATTTTGAAGGAGGCACATAATTCATCCTACTCTATTCACCCCGGTTCCACAAAAATAAATAGAGACTTGAGGGAGGCATATTGGTGAGGTGGTATGAGAAGGGATATTGCCAAATTTGTATCCGTCTATCACAATTGCCAACAAGTAAAAGAACAACATCAAAGGTCGGGTGGCCTAGCCCAAGATATAGAAGTTCCTACTTTGAAGTGGGAAGAGATCAACATGGATTTTGTAATTGGGTTTCCAAAGACTAGAAAACATTTTGATTCTATTTGGGTTATCGTTGATAGGATGAAAAAGTTGGCGCACTTTCTACCAGTTAAACCAACTTTTGGTGCTGAGGATTATGCCAAGTTATATCTTCATTTTTGGAGATCCTTCAAAAAAGATCTTGGTACCAAAGTCAAGCTTAGCATGGCTTTTCATCCTCAAACGGATGATCAAGCCGAAGGGACAATTCAAACTCTTGAGGACATGCTTAGGGATTGTATTTTGGATTTCAAACATAGTTGGGATGAACATCTTCTACTCATTGAATTGGCTTACAACAATAGCTACCACTCTACTATTAGCATGGCTCCCTTTGAAGCCTTATATGGTAGCCATTGTAGATCCCCGGTTTGGTGGTTTGATGTGGAGGAAATGGCTTTGTTGGGCTCAGATTTGGTTCTGGAAGCTTTGGAAAAGGTGAGGTTGATAAGAGAGAGATTGAAGAAGGCTCAAAGTAGGCAAAAGCCCTACATTGATATGAGAAGAAGAGACCTTGAGTTTAGTGTTGACGATTGGGTGTATTTGGAGGTCTCGCCCATGAAGGGCATGGACCTGTTTGGTAAGAAAGGAAATTGAGCCCAAGGTTTATGGAACCTTATAGAATTTTGAGGAGAATTGACATGGTTTCCTATGAGTTGGAGTTGCCTACGGATATGAGTGTGGTTTATCCAGTCTTCCATGTGTATATGTTAAATGTGTTGGTGACCCAAGTACTAAGTGCCCTTAGAAGTTGTAGGTGTTGTGGAAGATAACACGACTTATGAGGAGGTCCCAGAGGAAATATTGGATAGGCAAATGAAAAGGCTAAGGAACAAAGATGTGGCATCCGTCAAAGTCTTTCGGAGGAGTCATCAAGTTGAAAGTGCCACATGGGAAGTCGAAGTGGACATGAAGAAGCGATATCCATACCTCTTTGACTCGATACAAGCCAAAGGTAACAATTCAAGTCCTATCTATGATTTCAAGTCTTAAATTTCAGCCCTCATGTCATTTTTGCATACATACATGTTCATGGTGACACGTTTTAGTGATTTTTGATGTATATGTTTGAAACTACTTGGAAATGATGTATAAGTGCATTTGTTGCATTCATGTCGGGCTAAAAGGTTTCCTAATTACTTATCTTATGTATGTTTCTTTGACATTTGGGAATGAATGTTCCCAAGGGGGAGATATTGTAACACCTCTCATGTGCTTCAGAAATTACTTATAGTATAATTCTCAAATATCTCAAAATCCATGCATGGTTTCAAAAATATGACTTCATATTCTTGTTCAGGGGTTAAAATTATATAGGAAAAAGGTGGACTCAGTTTTTAGATGACACGTAGAGAAAATAATTTTTGCTACAGGGACCAGAAACATATGCCTGCGCAATAGAGCCGCGACGCGCTTGGAGCGCGACTCAGTGTAATTTCGGCCTTCGTGTTTACTCTGCGTCACTCCTAGGGTGCGGAGAAGTATAAATTTTTCCATCATCATTCAAGGGCATTTGGATTATAACCCAATGCCCATTCAAATGGGAAACCCTCCTTCCTTAGCCATTTTTCAACTCTAAAACTCTCAAACACCCTCCAAAATTATCTCGAAAACATCATCCAATACCCCATTAACATTCAAGAGTCTCAAGAACCAACTTTGGAACTCAAGGACCCAATCCAAGCTTCAAGTCCTCCTCAAGTGTTTTTCAAGAAAGTCTCAAATTTAGGTATGTGGGTCTTCATCCATGGGTCCTTTCACCTATGGAGCCCAACTCTCTCCTATTATGAAATTTCATGATTTCATAGTTAGATTTCTTATGGGTATTCTCTATTATTACTCCTATGCATGAAGTATGTTGGAAATTTGTTGAATATCTGATTATTGATGCATGAGTTTCAATCAATAAATGACATTAATTATATTCATGATGCTAAAGCTTGTATGCTATGATATCTTGAATGTCTTGGAAAGAATATGGATTTTTGATTGGTTTCATGACACCAACTATGAGGATTTTACTACAATGTTGATGGGTTGCTTACAATGATATCCAAATGACTATATTTTACTTTACTCATGATCTATACTTCTGAAATGCACTATTTTAAGCATATGTACATATATCCACCAGGTTTGATTAAATTTCATGACAAGGATTCTTAAATTTATGAAAGACTATTGCATGATTTGCAAGACAAGTATTTCTATGATCTACAAGTGAATTATTGAGCTCTTTTGCTATGTTTTATTCTTATGTGAATTGTGATGCCTACTAGAAGGGTTTATGAACTATGTTGTACTCCTTACCCTTATATACGACTTAATACTATGCACTATCTATTGCCTACGTGAAGGGGTTATGAACTAAGTTGTATTTCTCACCTTCATGTACTACCCAATACCTACTAGAATGGGTTATGACCTAAGTTATATTCCTCACCCTCTGGTACAGGGTATTTGGCTAAGTTACTCAAGCTACTTATTGTGTTAAACAAGTTATGCAAGTATGATTATTTTCACGCACATTTTAACCTAACCATTGATTATGCATGTCATATCGAACTCATGTCTAACGATTATGATTATGTATCTTGGATATAATGGTTTATGATCCTTGTTGCATTGCACCCCGCATAATTAGTATATTCCAAGTACTGATGTATACTTTATGCCGATATGATCTCACGATGTAGGGACCAGAGCTCCTATTGATCCTCCTCCACGTGGCTAGTCAGTTCATTTGAAGAAGCTTTTGGTTAGTCCTTAACTCCGGGAACAATATCTATCTTTCTTTCATATTTGTTAAGACTTGACTAATATTTTTGAACACTTATCTTTGAGGGTGAGCTCGGGAGATGTCTTGGCCCCCGCTCCATTCGTAGTAGAGGTGTTGTTGGATATTAAGCTACTTTTGTATTAATAAGCTTGATTCCTATTATGACTATGTTTTTATGAAAGACTTCCCTTAGTCCTACTTTCCTTTTTGAATTAATTGTATCTTGTTGATGTTTATTGTGTGTCCGCAACCGAGGATGTGCAAATGATATGCTAAGAGGCTTGTTCAAGGTTCCTTCGAGTTCCCCATTCTCTGTATCACATCTAGGCCCTAGGCTTGGGTCATGACAATAATACATTATTTTTCTCAAAGTGTATGTATATGATTAAGCAAATCATTCTATAACTTTGGTCATCTAAATTCTTTTGAACTTCAGCCTAAATAAATAATAATCATTGACTATGATAGTTCTCTTCCACTTTAATGCTCTTTTTAAAGCAATAATAGAAGATTTGTAGTAAATCTAAATTTGCAACCTCAAACAAATGAATTTATGAAGAGATAAATGAAGTCATATTGAATTAACTACAAAATAAGAAATTAAAGAAGACCCATAAAAAATCTCAATGTTATTACGTTGCACACCCCTAAGCTAATGGGTTTTAGCCTAGCATAAAATGAATATAAAGTAAAATTACCTAGATCATCATTCATGATAGCAAGTAATTTGGAGTGAAATTGAGATGATTATGCAATTCTTTCAATTTCGCACTACCAAGTACAAAAATGATGAAAAGTAAAAGTAGAAAAGAAGGATGTTCTAGTTGCTGAGGAAAAAGTAAAAGTGTACTTGTTTCTTTGCAAAAAAAATGTATGTATAGTCTTTGAAATTTTCTTCCTAAAAATACCTTCAAGGTGAATCAGCAAGGTAAGTTGGCCTCATTGGCCTCACTTAGCAATGCATTGATGGATATCTCATCACCCAATTAGCCCTTCTAAATGTTTATTTTCTTATATCATAACTCCAACAATGGTTGTTTAGTCCACATATTTAATTTGGTAAATGCGCCAAGTGATCCTTCTTGTCGCCAATTTGATCAATCTATTTTAGAATCTTGTTGTCAGGCGTCTGTAACTTTTGGAAAGCTTGATTGAGCTTGCCTAATGCATTCAATGAGTCACCAATCAAAATTGCATTGTTGACCTGGCCTCTTCATGTGACTCACTCGGTGCATCACCGAGAGAGTTATGCAACCACATTTCTTATACCTTTTGTACTTTTTCGAGTAACTTTAACTCTTTTATCATTCACTTATCCTCGATGCATCCCTAGCCAATAATAATTACATTTTAAACATAATTAGATCAGGATTTAGAAACAAATAAGTATTGAGGATCTACTTTCATACATTTGGAGCCCATATGGAGTCCAAAGTCCAAGACACACAGCACCTCCAATTTGAACTTATGCTTGTCCTCAAGTAAATTAAATACCAATCATCTTAGTAAAAGATGCTTGCGAATAGAATAAAATGCAACCAAAATCATCAATCATGTCCAAAGTTTCCACTATCCAATTATGCAATCAAATGCTTCAAACAATGTGTAACAAGTATCAATGTATGCACATGGTCACAAATGCTCCCCCGTATTCAATCTCATGCTAAAATATGAATTTTAATGTCCTTACACCAAAAAATGATTCTAACACACACAAAATATAAGTGGTTTATCACAATATTAGGGATCTAACAACTATCGCACTCACAAAAACAATGATATTCATGCCTCTATCCATAGGTTAGTGTCACGACCCAAGCTTAGGGCTTAGATATGACCGATGAATGGGGAACCCGAAGGAACCCCAAACAAGCCTTAGAGCATATCATTACATTGACTTGGTCGCAGAAGTAATTAAATTGACAAGAAGAAATAATCATAAACAAGTGGAATTGGGACTAAGGATAGGCTTCCATATCATAACATCAAGAAATAAGAGGACCAAGGCTCATAGCTTAGATACATAACATGTCCAACAATACCTCTGCCAGTTAGATAATAGCGAGGGCCAAGACAAGCAACTGAATTCACTCTCAAGTTAAAATATACAATAGAGATAAAGTGCAGCAATACCTAACATAAGAACATAGACCAATTTCTCCAGAATGGAGGACTCACCAACTACCTTGAGTGATATCCTGCTAGCCACGTGGAGAGGAGGATGAACAAATGGTGCTTCGGTTCCTATATGGTGACATCATGTGGGCATAGAGTATGCCTTAGTACATTTGAATGTTCTAAGTATGTAGGATGCAATGCAACAAGAGATAGGCATCATAGCCAAAATGCTTAGAAAAAAGCAGTAGATAACATAGTAATAATATGGCATGTATGATCAATACTTAAGTGAAACGTACTTACATAGAACATAATAGATGTGTAAGAAGATACCACTAAACTATTGGTGGATCGTCACACTATACCACCCTTGGTGACTGGAGTACAAACCCCCCAATAGGTTACCAAGATACAAATCCCTCGATAGGTCAGTGAATCATCGCACCCTGCCATCCATGGT